>LPNX010012582.1:57491-70431 GCA_001517045.1 Pseudotsuga menziesii
TTTTAAATAATAAAAACCATGTAATTACACTGCTGTGATATTTATTATTTATTATTTAGTGGCTGGAAATGGCTGCTATATTTATTATTTACATATCTTCTGCTGCAACTTGTACATACCCTAAACTCTTTGGCTTTAAACATTCAACATTTTTTCCAAGGAAAAAACCAAGTCGTAGCTTTCTTATTTTTTTTAGTTAGAGCAGAACAAAGAAGACACATTTCCTTCAGGATTGTAAAACATTTGTTAATGATACATAGAAGCATGGTGCTTCCATTTTTCTACCAGAACAAAGATTGCATCTCTGTGAATTTAATTGAAAAGGCTTTTTATAAACACCAGCTAGCAGCAGCAGGTACATACCATTGCTTCTCATTATACTTTTCTGGTATATCACTGTATCTCCATCTTCAAATATAATGTTGAATGTGATTAACAGCAAACGCTGCAACTAACTGAATTGAATTGAAAAGGCTTACTATAACACCATCCAGCAGCATTAGGTAATAGCCGAATAGGTAGATACCATTGTGTCTCCCCATATTATTTTTTTGATATAGTGCATCTTCATATACAATGCTGCATGTGATTAAGTTATGTGTGGATTGTAGTTTTCAATGTTGTTGTATATTCAATATACAATCACCAGTGATGTCAATTTCCTTGTGTTACTAATTCTATAAATCATTCAAGCCTGCAAGTCTGTTGGGAATTGATATAAGAAATATATCAGCATATCAACTTATTGTTTTGAGTATTTATAGACCCCATATTGCCCCTCTTCTAGGCATTGGTCTTAGAGTCATTCTAATTTCTCAGCCACTTGGTTATTGTTCTTTTCCCATCATTTGCAGTTTGCACATTTTAATTTTTACCTCGCTGTTCACATGTTTCATATATGTAATATTTTACTACAGCCAACATAATCAGGTGTTAGAGTCATTCTCTAAGCTATCTCAACCCCAATCTTGCCCCTAACTTGTTCTTGTTTCACATATTAAGCCCAAGGCTACTACTATCCACAACAACATCACTGTCATGACTCATTATTCTCAGGAAGGGTGAGATATTTAAGACTTAAGTCTGTTGCTAAGGCAGAGACTCAGTTATATTGGGCCTTGGCTACCTCAAACTTGGACTGTTATGTTGATAAATATTAAAAACCATGTAATACAAAATAGATTATAGTAGACAGAGATAATATCATGATTCATAATACTCACTTGTAAGTTGTTAGTGCTAGGCTGCTAGCAGGCTGCAGCTAGACTACAGACAGTGCTGGAACACACCTAGACTCCACAATGTGACACACCTCGACCAGTAGCCAAACCCCGTGAGGACTCCAACTCCTTGCTCCACAGTCCACGCCGCACGGTTGCAAACTTTCAAGCTTCAACTCTCAACTTTAAAACAAGACAAAGGTAATGTCAAATGATATCGACTGGTAGTCTTATATTGTAGATGTGTTGGGTAGTTAGGTTAGGGAATGGGTTGGGTTAGGACTTAAGGTAGGGAATAGGTTAGGTAAAAATTAAAATTTTAAAAATAAAATATAATAAACAAAGTAAAAACTTAAAAAATGAAAACAAATTGAACCGGACCGGTCAGGCTCGGAAACCGGCCGGTTGGACCGGTTAGATACCGAACCGGACCGGTTTGGTACCAAACCGGCCGGTTCGGTATTTAACCGGTCCCCGATCCGGTTAACCAACCGGTTTGACCCGGTTTGGTTCCGAACCGGTGAACCGGCCGGTTTCGGTACCGGTTTCAACGATTTTTAAAACTATGAGCCTAACTGTGTCTCGAGGTCACTACCTAGTTGTTCATGCTTCCTTTGTGGATTTTGCCACATCAACGGATCAAATCGAGGCGTTGGAATTTCGCTTGGGGAGGTTATTTGAGATGTGAAAACTAATTAATCTAGTCACCCACGTTGCTTTTAATGCAACCAATTGTTCGGTCGGACCGCAACGGTGCAGAGCATACACAACGAAGCCTAAGTAAATTTTAAGGATTTTATGACTTGTTTGTTTGTTAAAAAGGAAAAAATGACCTCCAAGACTCTCTTTTGGTTCAAGTGAACCTAAATCGGGAAAGCAAGGAGGGGTAATTTTTATTATGTTAAAGTGAAATAAACTAAAAAGCAAGAAAGAAAGACAAGTTATCTAATCAATCCTACCACACATCTCTTTCCCCTTTCGGGTAACTCGGGAAGTCGTGGGGTAAGAATTTGTATTACTTTGATTTAACAAGATATGGAATGATATAACATTTATCAAAGTATACTATCCTGCAAAAAAGAAATAAACTAAAGAAAATTAGAAAAATGCAAAAAATGAAAAAAGACAAAGACACGGATCCCCCTTGGGGGGATGGGGAGTGGGCTCGAAAGAGCCTACTCAAGATATCTTTTATTTATCGCAGTTAAAATATTAGAAGAAATGCTCTTGGTCCTTGTTATCTGGGATCCAAAGGCTTACAAAAAGCGAGAAACAAAAACCCGGAAGTAGGGGGAACCCTTGGGAAGCTCCGGATAGCCCCAAAGTGTATTTTCGGGTAGAGTTTCCTTCTCCTTTTTGATAGACCTGCTAAAAACCAGCAAGCAAATGTCAGTAAAAAGTGCCCAAAAACACTTTGGAAGTGTCTTTGGACAACTCACAAAAACTTGTAAAAAATTTCTAAGTTGAACTAGAAAAAGGGTGCGAAAATTAATCAAGGAAAGCGAGATTTCCTTGGGATCTTGGCTTGCTTTTTGGGCAGCCAATAATATTTTGCACTTTATTGTAAGATATATCATTAGACTTTATATAAAAACTATTTTATGCAAGCTAGAGATTTTTCCTACAATGCCTTTGCAAAAAATAAAATTTCTTATGCCAGATCTACTTTGAATGAGATGAAAACTTAAGCACTTGCTAGATCTGAGCTATTAAATCTTGAAAAAAATAGATCTAAACAAAGATTTGTATATTAATGCATAGATCTAAGTAAACAAGATATGAAAGCAAAGGGAATATTGATTTTAAATAAGTTTGTATATTAATGCATAGATCTAAGTAAACAAGATATGAAAGCAAAGGGAATATTGATTTTAAATAAGAGAAAGGAGAAAAAAAGAGTGTGCTGCCACGGAGGGTTTGCTTGGAAACTTCGTAGTGAAATGCCGATGGGCTATTATATTGCCGAAAGAGTGTTGTTGTATTGCCTAAAGAAATTGTGTTGCAAGTGCTCTTCGTCAATTTTAGATTAATATGGAGATGAGTTAATTAACTTAGGTGGAAGGGAACTCCAGATATTTTTGAAGGTACGAGAAGTATGTCCAAAACCCTTATCCAATGTGGCTCCCCGCAAGGAATATGTGGGTTGGTTGGAGTCTTTGAAACGTGTTCAACACTACACCAACAAGGGTGTAGCCTAACGGTGTCTCAAGGTCATTACCCAGTTGTTTCCGCTTCCTTTGTGGATTTTTCCACTGCAATGAATCAAATCGAGGCGTTGGATTTTCGCTTTGGGAGGTTACTTGAGATGTGAAAACTAATTAATTTAGTCACCCACGTTGCTTTTGATGTAGCCAACTGTTCGGTCATACCACAACAGTGCATAACTTACACAACGGAGCCTAAGTAAATTTTAAGGATTTTATGACTTGTTTGTTTGTTAAAAAGGAAAAAATGACCTCTAAGAGCCTCTTTTGGTTCAAGTGAACTTCAATCAGGAAAGCAAGGAAGGGTAATTTTTATTATGTTAAAGTGAAATAAACCGAACAGTAAGAAAGAAAGACAAGTTATCTAATTAATCCTACCACACATCTCTTTCCCCTTTCGGGTAACTCGGGAAGTCGTGGGGTAAGTATTAGTATTACTTTGATTTAATAAGATATGGAATGATATAACATTTATCAAAGTATACTATCTTGCAAAAAAGAAATAAACTAAAGAAAAGTAGAAAAATGCAAAAAACAAAAAAAGACAAAGATGTGGATCCCCCATGGGGGGATGGGGAGTGGGCTCGAAAGAGCCTACTCGAGATATCTTTTATTTATCGTAGTTACAATATTAGAAGAAGTGCTCTTTGGTCTCTGGGATCCAAAGGCTTACAAAAAGTGAGAAACGAAAACCCGAAAGTAGGGGTAACCCCTGGGAAGCTCCAGATAGCCCCAAAGTATATTTTCGGGCAGAGTTTTCTTCTCCTTTTTAATGGACCTGCTAAAAACCAGCAAGCAAATGTCAGTAAAAAGTGCCCAAAAACACTTTGGAAGTGTCTTTGGACAACACACCAAAACTTGTAAAAAATTTCTAAGTTAAACTAGGAAAAATATGCGAAGATTAACCAAGGAAAGCGAGCTTATCTTGTCTTGCTTTTTGGGCAGCCAATAATATTTAGCACTTTATTGCAAGAGATATCATTAAACTTTAAAGAAAAACTATTTTATGAAAGCTAGAGATTTTTCCTACAATGCCTTTGCAAAAAATAAAATTTCTTATGCTAGATCTATTTTGAATGAAATGAAAACTTAAGCACTTGCTAGATCTGAGCTATTAAATATCGAAGAAACTAGATCTAAACAAAGGTTTGTATTTTAATGCATAGATCGAAGTAAACAAGATACGGAACCGAAGGGAATATTGATTTTAAATAAAGAGAAAAAGAGTGTGTTGCCGTAGAAGGTTTGCGAAACGTCGTAGTGAAATCCCGAGGGGCTATGTCTTTTGTATTTGTTTGAAGTGGGGTGGAGTCAAACTAGATCCACACCTCTTCAAGGCTAAGACTCCTGAAACTCAACCAAACACTTGCAATACCCATGAGATCTTGAAACATATACAAAAAAGAAGTTAATAACACATGTAAATAAACTTATTAACATGCAATATTTGGCCTCTAATCATACATGATAACATAGAAACTAAAGTAAACTTAATATTAACATGCAATATTTGGCCTCTAATCATACATGATAACATAGAAACTAAAGTAAACTTACTTTCAATTTTTATTCCTACTGATTCGGAGAAATCCTTATAGTCAAGATCTATTGGACAAATACAATAGCTTACGCTCTCTTATCAGGACCCAACTAACTTGTGAGAGAGGCAAAGGCTTTATTTATAGCCAGAGTAGGCCCTTGGGGGCACCTACACTGAAGAAAGACTCGGAGTGTAAGTCGAGTTCCATTGAGTCAAACTGAGTTGAAGTGAAGAGGCAAGTGCCACCTATCTTCACCAAAGTCATCAAACCAATCATCATGCACCAAACCACCAACCACTCACCATGTATTGAGGTTGGCGTCAATCTATCCACACACGTGAGTTCAATTGAGGTTGGTGTGAAGTTGACGTCATCCATCTCCAATGTATTTGCTAGCCTCCATGTTAAACCTTAAACTAAAGATTTAAAACAATGCCAAACTTTTAATTGGAAGAGAGGTCCACCCCACTCTCCCATCACTAGCTTTCATCCAATGTTGCACGGGGACCCGTCCCCCCTAAAATTTCACCCGTTCCCTGCGTTCCGGGGACTTTGGAACTCCTCGGAAACGTCCCTAAATGGTCGGGGACTCCATTGGGGACTCTGGGACTTTTTCGTCGTACCCTAAATGTACCCCAAAATATAGGGGACTTTTCAAGGACGTCCCCGAAGTCCCTAGGCCAATCAGGGACTCCCACGCATCCCCTTTCCTGTACATTAAAAGAAAAGTTAAAAAAAAAAAAAAATTTAACTAAAATTTGAAAATTTAAAAACTTAAAACCCTACACTTCATTTATGCTTAGATAGACTCTTCCTTTTGCATATGAATTTCAAGTTTTAAACTTTAAAGACTAAAATATTTATGTGATTACATTTGTAGACTTTAGTCTTTTATGTTTCATGAATGATTCATAACTCTTAACTTTTAAATTGAAATTGAAATTTTTATGTTTTTGAATTTTTCCGTTTTTTATAAAGTTTGCATGGCAGATATTTTAATTTCATGCTGCAACCATGTTCTGATTTTTCATTTTTATGACTCATTTATCTCAATCAAAGGCTGCAAACATGTAAGTTTTGATGTTTCAATGTTTCATCGTTTTATGATAAAAATTCATTGAAGCTATTTTAATATTCTGCTGCAAAGATTTTTTATTTTATGATTTATCTCAATGTAAATAATTTTTATTTTTAATTATATATATAATAATATATATATATTATTTTTAAATTTTATATTATATAATTGTTGTCCCCAACCTGCTGTCCCCTGAAAAATTGGGGGTGCACTCTAGCTGTCCCGGAAACTCGTCCCCGTGTCCCCTGCGTCCCCTCGTCCCCAAGACCAGTGCAACTTAGCTTCCATCCTTACTCACATGGAGTTCAAGTTGACGTCACCCATCTCAACATATTCACTTCCTTCATGTGATATATACCATATGACATGATATATCACTTAAACACACTTTATGCAAAGTTTCCACACCTCACATGGGTGAGGGGTTCACACTTCCTATTGCAAGCTTTAACGTTGAGTTAGCGTGAATGTTTAAATAGTTGATGTCACCCTTCCATTAAACCATTCACCACTTAAAATTTAATCCAAACTTGGTTCCTTTACATGCGAGGGTCGCATGCTTTATGGGGGACCCATGCTATGTCACTTCAAACTTTAATATTTTAATTTTTTGACTTTTCAACCTTGTCTTTTTGTGCCAATTTGATGCAATTTAGCATTAAAATGTTGTTTTGATGCTCCCTTAGCTAAATAATGCTCCATGGTGTGTTCTGGCCTCCCGAATCATATGAAAAGTGGCCTATGGGGTAAAGAGGACGCTTTGAGTGTGAAAATGAGCATCCCCACACCAAAAATGGACTCCGAACTCGATTGTTATTACACTTTGAATTTTTTTAATTAAAGCATTAAAAAATGGCTTAATTTTATGGGAAAAATTATTTTTCTCGGAATCAGATGAAACTCTAGGGGGACCTAGCATATGTCCATATGTCTCAATTCGAATGCCTAGCATGTTTATAAACATTGACACGGAAGCGCTAATAACCTCCTAAGGCCTAACCACCAAGACGACTACCCCAACTTAGGAGGTGTGAGTGAATTCAGAAATTATTAATTGTTTGTTCAACAACCAATAATAACCAAGGAAAAACACTCTGGGCTAGTCGACTTGATGCTTAAGTCTGGGAAGCCAAGCTTTTTATAAAAATTGACAATGCCAGCACATTTTTTACAATTTCCCCAAGGGGGTATGAACATGTGTTACAAAAATTTTGAACAGACTCCTAGAAAAAGCCTGGCAGACCTCTGAACTCTGATCATGAACAAGTGTGCTTGTTCAAATCTTGCCTGCTCACTTGAAAAATACACCAAGTACAACTTAGGTGGTAACAGACCCCCAAATAAATGTATACTATAGTGATCCACACCCTAGCCACTTTGAAAAAGAAATGAAAATCTGACACAGTTTTCTTTGAGGTATTGAATATCATAACCTTAGTCTTGTTAACATTAACCACCATTCGTCTATGGTCACAAGAAGTAGTGAGGGTGTCTAACTATCGTTGGAGGCACTTGGGAGAGGAGACCAACATGACCACATCTATTGCAAACAGGACTAGTGCAATCAAGGCATGGCATAGAAGGCAACCGTCATCAACATGAGTGTTTTTTTGAGGTGTACTTCTAGCTCATCAGTGTAGATCCCAAATAATGTTGGTGACAAGGGTTATCCCTGCTAGACCCCAATGGTGCTCCAGATGTATTTAGAGAATCAGTGATATGTACAAATCCTTCCTATAACTGTCTCATAAAGCCTCATGATAAAAATAACGAGAGACTTGGAGATCCCAATATCTTGCAATCTTTGGAACAAGGATTCCCTTGGGTCTAAATTAAAAACCTTGTGGAAGTCCAGAAAACAATGGAAGACTTTGGTTAGTAATGGCCTGAATTGTAGATATATGGTCCATACTCTGGTAGCTGTTCTTGAAACTTGCTTTTCCATTTAGCTCTAAGTTTGTTCCTCTCCAAATGCTTTGAAAGCCACATATTTAAAACCATGACATAAAGTTTAGGTATTCCCAATCATGATAGTTGTGTAGTTATTTGGATCAGAGATGTTACTTGATATAAGAATTGGTTGGATGATGTGCTGTGACCATGAGTGTTGGAAACCCGAGCAAATTACATCATTGAAGAGATCAACAGTATTGAGTGCAAGAGTGTCAATACCATACTTGCGAAATTCAGCTTAGAGTCTTTTTCTATTTACTGCTCTACTAGTGCTCATGGTCATGATAGCTCTCTTAATATTACCTGGCGAAAATAGGTGGCATGAGGTTGGTGGAGGAAACATTGACAGAAGGTTGAGCCAACAGGTCATAAAGGGATGTACATTTCAAAATTAGGATTGGTAGTCAACATTAGGTAGAAGAGAAACTTTCTTATGTAGGGTATGCCATAAGGATGCCATACAAATTCAGGGAAAGTGTGCAGGGCCAAGAAAAGCTCCCATCTCCTTGAAAGCAAGAAAGCCTCGTTCTTATGCCGAAGAAGATGTCAATAGTAGATACTCACACTGTGCAAATGGATTGAAGGATGGATGATGAGTTAAGGAGAAAATGGAGATATTTATGCACAGTCTTGCATTCTTCGTCACACCACTTGTTCATGGGACAGTGTAGATGCACCCAAGTGCACACTGGGTGCAGGTGCACATGCCTGCACAATGAACCCTGGCCAAATTTTCTTTTTGTACAAATACATGATAACACAGAGTGAAGGAAAAACATTAATGACTTGCAGAATGGCTGTTTCACAGATAGCATGAAAATAATGAAAGTGTTACATTAATGGAAGGAATAAGTTCCAATTCTTGAATTATCATGGGCTTCTCTGATTTCTTCATTCTCAAGTGTTAAAACAGATGACAACCAACAGTTAATGTAAATTAGTACCTATTTGAGCTATATAGCAGTCAACAAGAAAATATTTATTTAAGAACTTCATTTCAAAAAACACAACAAAAAAGATGGGACAACTTCAACTGTTTTAACTTTTGTTTGATGGAGTCCACTATATTCATATAGTCAATGAGTATTGCAGGATGTCTATACATACATTATTGTGTACTTGTGATACATAACATGCTTGTTTTGATACATCCTAGAACTTACAGTTTTATGTGTCTTTGGCAATGCTAACTGTGAGCTATTTAGTGGTTATTGTCTAGAAGATTGAAAATAAGTTACTTTCTTCAATTTAAATTTTTAATAGAAAAAATCTCTGGGGTGTTTGTTATGTAAATTCTCTTGTGAGTACTTTAACACTACCAAATCCCTGTTCATGTCTTTCATCTCAAACTAACTAGCTGAAGAATTCACCATGACCCATGATGCTTCAATGTTTTCCTTGTGTTTTTCTTTTTCTTTTTCTTGACTAAGCTTCCTATTATGGGTGTCATAGGTTGCCCTTTGTCTAAGCAGCCCTCACTTGTCTAAGCAGCCACGGCCCACGAGTGGGGGCTACCTATTCTGTCAAAGGATTGCAGGGCTTGCACCTGTCCCTAACCCTTTTTTTGCATGCACTGGTGTGTGTCCATACTGCATAGCTACAAGCACAAGCATGTCATCGGGATGTCTTGAACCCTGTTGGGGTCTGTATTAGCTACTTGCTTTCACTGACCAGGCCAAGCTTGAGAATTTTAAAAGTTTAAGATACTATTAAGTTGATATCTCTCTTCTTGATTTATAATTTAATTTTATCCATATTTCATGCTATAGGTTTTCCAAAAAAAGTGTATTGTTTTTGGAAACATGAAAGAGGTGCCAGAGTACCTTTATATGCATTACCTCTAGGTATTGTAATGTTCATTGGAAACATGTTAGTCAGTGCATATCCTATTCTAACAGGGTCCTCTTCTGCTGCAATTCAATTTACCACAGAGCAACTTAAGTATATAAAGGAGGCAGAAGCAATTCGTCGAGCAATGGAACCTGTGGATCTGATTAAAAGAGTAAGAATGACAAACCTGAAATTATTGGCTTGCTTTTACTTTGATGTAAATGTGAACGTTAAGATCAATTTAACTGTTCAGTTTATAGATTCTAAAGAGCAATTTTTTTTAATTTTTTTTTCTTTCAAGGTGGTCTTTCTAGCTTCTTTGCTGTTCTTGGTCAGAAAAAATAATGAACTTTTGCTCAAACTTGTACATTTTTGTCAGGTGAAGCAAATTCAACTGGAGTCAGAATATGGAGTTCAATCCCAGAGTGAAAAGGAGATATCACGGCAAAAGCAAGCTACTGAACTTTCTAAGAGGCTTACTGACCTAAGATCATCTGGTGATCAGAAAGGTGAAATTGCAGTTTCTTGAGGGTTCCTTTTTTTTCCCTCATAAAAAAGTTATATCTTCTTATTTGTATAATAAAGTGTAAGTTCTGCATATGCTTGCAAAGTTGCAACAAGATTCATGAAAATAACTGTTAAAAGGTCAATAAGATCCTCCCCACCTACATCATATAAGTCTCAGGCAGGCAAGCTCTTGTCATTAAGAGTCAAGACTATCCATGGGCCATAGGTTCCACTATACATTACTTTTAAAATCTCAAAAGAAGATATCAGAACTACCCAAGTTAATGCTGACTTTCACTTGATATCACCAAAAATACATAAAAAGAGTCCATGTAGTGAAGTTTTTCCATCAGTTTGTGTCTAGGAGATAATTCAATGAAAAGATAAAACTATAGATCCAGAGTTTGCACAGTCTTCTAGCTGCAAGTTTAAGTAACTCATATCATATTGACTAACATCTCACTGCCTGCCTTGTAGACTCCTCTGAACTTCATCATAAAGCCTGTATTTGTTTCCATCAACATTCCTTCTTTTTGACTAGTCATCTGGTACAGAGTTGAGCTTTTTGTATTCATGGTGATAGGAGATGTTTGAAAAGACAATCTCCATACTTTTCAACTGTTCTAGAATTGGATGTAAAGCCAACTTCCCCATCCTGAAAAGACTATTGATACCGTCGACTACCACGGACAATCAACAAACACTTGCATCTGTTGAAATCAGCATCAGTAGGCATTCTCCAAGATCTGAGGTCATAAGTGACCACCCTGAAGCTAGCCAGGGAGACTTGGAGATTAACCAGTTCTGTGNTCTCAAAGATCTGAGGTCATAAGTGACCACCCTGAAGCTAGCCAGGGAGACTTGGAGATTAACCAGTTCTGTGAGTCATGGCAAAAGTCAAGGTGAACATACAAGCCTTGTGAGCCAAGACAAAAGTCAGAACGAAAGGGATAATGCCTTCGTAAGTCTTGTGAGGTCATGGCAAAAGTCAAGGCGAATGAACAAGCCTTGTGAGCCATACCAAAAGTCAAGTCGGTAAGTCTTGTGAGGTCATAGCAAAAGTCAAGGCGAACGAACAAGCCTTGTGAGCTACGCCAAAAGTCAAGACAGGAAGCCTTGTGAGCATTTCGCAAAAGCCAAGGCATCTAGCAAAAGTTAGGTTGAATGTAAAATTCCTATGAGCTAGAAACAAACAATCTTCCTTATGCAAATAAATATATTGATCTAGTGCGTTGGCACGAATAAATTCATCCACCATGAATATGTCTCTTTGAGTCTAAGTCTTAAGTCGATGTTGAGAGCATCTTTCAGTTAAGTCATGACAAGTGGAGTTGTCTTCCCATGCTTTAGTCTCGTGGAGTTTTGAGTTAGTTAACTAAAGATCTAAATTAATTTACAATTAATTATTTTAAGTTAACTAAAGTTTTTGAGTTAGTTAACTAAAGATCTAAATTAATTTACAATTAATTATTTTAAGTTAACTAAAGTTTTTGAGTTAGTTAACTAAAGATCTAAATTAATTTACAATTAATTATTTTTTGTTAACTAAAGTTTTTAAGTTAGTTAACTAAAGAAAATTCCAGATCTAATTTAACTTTCAGTTATCTATTTGAGTTAACTAAAGTATCTTTTCAGTTAACTGCCTAATCTATTTTTAGAACTCAAAGACTCTTTCAGTTGAGAACTGAAGTAACTTTCAGTTAGCTTTCCGTGTACTTCTCTGTCAGTTACAAACTCAAAGTTTCTGCCAGTTGTAAACTCGAGTATCTAATTTTAGATTTAGTTTGATCTCATGTGTCTTTCCATGCACCCAAGTTATCTGTGTCAATCTAAAAGAATAATTAAAGTTTTATTTTTTAAGTCTCAAGTTAAGTCAAAGTTGCATAACAAGTCCTCTTGGAATTGGTGCCTATAAATTAATCTCACCTGCTGTCTATTAAGTAATAATCATTCTCACAGTTTTGAGAGTAAGAGGGTAGCGTAGTAAAACTTTTCTATTGCTGAATTTACACAGCAAGAGAGGGCAGCAGTTTGTCTTGCTGGTTTGTTTTACACAGTTTACGGGGCAGCGAAGTATTTTATTGACTTGCTGATTTATAACAGCAGTAAGAGGGCAGCGAAGTATCTTGGTGTCTGGTTGGTCTTACAGTCACTCTCTCAAGCATATTTCATGGTGGAAAGTTTGTATTTCGATCTTACATATTATTTGCAATAAAGGAAGATTGTTTGCTGGAGTTTTTATCCCATATTGGGTTTCTCCAGGGTAAATTTTTGTGCATGTGTGAGATCTTATTTATGTACTTCTTCTACTGCTGGTTATCATTTCAAGTGTTCATCTATCTGTTGGTTTAAAGATCTAAGTTTTGTTTAAAGAGGAAGAAAAGTAAAAGAACAGTAAACACTTTGCTCGAATATATATATGCTTGAAAAACTAACATGGTATCAGAGCTCAGGGTGTAAGAGGAGCTCAGTTCTTTAGTTCGTGAGCCCACACAGGTCCAAGTATTCAAGCTTTATCTAGCTCAGTACTAAGTTTTCTGTTCAAAGATGTCTTCCATATCTGTCAGGTCTGAAGACAGGCTAGAGGGAGCTTCAAACTTCAGTGTT
>LPNX010012582.1:72231-97603 GCA_001517045.1 Pseudotsuga menziesii
CATCTGTTGAACCCCCGTATCAGCTGCCAACTTCATTAGTAATTTCAAAGGCATCATTTCTGCACAGTTGTTGGTGCCGCCCCCCAAACCTGCTTTGAAATTTATATAATGCAAATCATTCAGGAATAATGTGCATCCTGCACCACAGTATGCGTGATGCCGTGGCTAGCACCATGGAAATAATCCCAAGCACTTGACTTATTGATTTCCGGGTGAGTAAATATCCCAGATTTCACAGCCTTTGATGGAACTTTTATGCTTTCAAATAATGACTTAATTCGAGATGCACATTGAAAGGATTGCAATAATCTTCCTTGAAATATTTCAGCATTTCTGGCTAGTCAAATGCCCCATGAAACCAAAGGGGAAGAGCTTTGCAAGCTTTGAGATCTTTTTTCTGAAACCATTTCTTTAAACTCTCCTCTACTATCTCTCCTTGCCATTGACCCTTACAACCTGTCAACTCATCCATCTCTACCCAGACCTTTCCAACATATGAATAATTGTTTAAAAGATGATCTATAGTTTCTAGCTTCTGCTTACATTATGTACAATGACCCGGTCCATGTTGGATTCATTTTTTGAGGACTTCCCATGTTAATGCTTTATTACTTAGAACTAACAACATATCAATCTTGGTTTCGAGAGGTGTTTTAATCTTCCATAGGGCCTTCCACCACCATACACTCCCGTTGAGTCACATCCACAAACATGGTTTTGTACCACAATCTAGAGTATATTTCCCCAATGAAGGATTCCTAGACCACACCAGTTCATCCTCCTCTCTAATTCTTATATGATTCTTGTTTAATTGGTCAGTATAAACCTTCCATTGCACAGCTTCTCCCTCTGTCATGTCTATCACCTCTCCAGTCGTCCATTCTTGTTGCCAAATTGATGTAGTAATTGCATCAGCAGCCTGTGCAAGTTTGTAAAATTCTTTGCTCTGCAGCTTAGCAATCGTATCCACACGCAATCTATAGGCTTCTCCACACCCAACCCAGGGGTCAATGCCTATTGTAATTTTGTCCCCATTGCCTACTTTAACCAGATATCCACTAGAGGAAAGGATAGTACTATATCCTTCTAGACAATAAACACATCATGAATAAGTTTTCTTTCCTTTCTAATCCATTCTTCAGCAGCTAGTGGCTCTGTGTATCTTTGAGACATCACCCACCTCCACAAACCCTCATTGGACAATGGAAACTAAGTAACAAGACACGCACTTTTAGGGCCTTGTGTCCATATCCAATGCGTTGGGCATGGGACACGCTCAGACATAGGTTTTAATGTGTCCTAAAACACAGGACACGTTTGGGCATGTGTCAGACATGTGCCCTAATGTGTCCCGATTTTAGGACATGTGTCCTCTTCAAAAAAGCTTCTGCAGATGCAGCAGCATATCTTGGATTGAGTACAGTGGAGGAGGAGGAGGATGGAGGAGAGAACAGTGACAGTGATGGTGATTTTAATTTTTGCCATGGAGGAGGACTATTGACAGTGGCGAGTACCACTGACCAGCTATGAGATTCTTCCTTATTTTGTATCTACTCTATTGTGTATTTTCCAGTGGCATTCTCTTGATATCTATGTAATTCATTTTGATTTTGAACTTAATGAGATTACTGCAATTTATGGTTCTAAACTTATATTATTCTTGTGTGCTTGATCATGATTCATCATTGAATGATTGATGTAGTAACTAGTTGTAAGTTTGTAACTTGTATATATATATAAGACGTGTCCCCCGTGTCCTATTTCCGGGGTCATTGTGCCCCATGTTGGATACTCATATCCATGTGTCCTCCGTGTCTCGTGTCATCATGTCACGGGACGCGGAGGACATGGGACACGTAGGACATGTGGATACGAGATTCCGACACTAGGACATAGGTGGCACGTTCTCTCTCTCTCTCTCTCTCTATATATATATATATATATATATATATATGTCTCTTGTGTCCTGTTTTTGGGGTCACTGTGTGCCGTGTTGAATACTTGGTATCCACGTATCCTTTGTGTCCCGTGTCATCATGTCATGTGACTTATGTTGGAAATTTCAAATTAGCCTCCATAGACTTTTGGCAGCCAAGGCCTTGCCAAAATACTGAACTTTTTAAAACCCCAACCACCTATGTTTTTTGGTTTGGCCAAAGACTTCCATTCTACTATGGGGATGCCATCTTTTTCTCTCTTACCTATCCACATAATTTTTAAGCATTTCTTTCTAATAGTTTCCAGCACCCCTCTAGGAACGTAAGCCATGGTATGCCAATGTTACTGGTACAGCCTTCAAAATCGACTTGACTAAAGTTAGTCTTCCTCTCAGTGAAAGCCATTTGTTACACTGTATTTTTTATTTTTTTTCAATCGTTTCAATCAACCTCTTCCAATCATTTTTCTTATAATTTTTTTGTTTTCGAAGGAATCTAAATATTTGAAAACTCGCTTGGAAATCCACATTCTGAAAAAGGAAAATCTGTAATATCCTTCTAACTTGATCTTCCTGCACTTGATTGAAAGTTATTGATGATTTTTGTGTATTTATTTTCATACATGATGCTATACAGTAAGATCCAATATCTCCTTTAGTTTGTTGACATCTCCTCTAGAGTCGTCACAAAACAACAACACATCATTTACAAACATTAGATGAGTAAAAAATAATGAGCTTCCTAACTTTATGCCACCCAAATATCCTATTCTTTTATACCAAGATTGTTCTACTTAAACCTTTTGTGATTATAGCACCGAGAGAAGCGAGGTGCTCTACAACACCCAGTATGGGGGAGAAGTTGTCACGTTCCTAACGTTAGGCATTAAAAAAATATTAAATGTAAAGTTTAAAAATAATCAAACCACATGATATATATATCTAAAAAGATTAAACCCGCATAAATCCATCTTAAACCCAAATTTGCCAAGGACTGAAGAGGGATCAAATGGAGTTAAATGGTAAAAATAATTATACCTCAATGTATTTGATTCCTCTTGGTGCTTGGTAGATCTTGGTTTAAGATGAATCTATGCTGGTTAGGAACAATAAAGGAGATATAGTGTTGATTTTTACGAATCTAGATCTGATTTAATGTTTCGAACATTTTACGACAATTGTTAACAAAAAATACACCAAGTTCACGACAAATCACGCAACGGAAAATATACACAGGAAATCACACATTTGACACTTAGATTTACCCTGGAAAACCCCAAGATCCAACGAGGGAAAAACAAGCAACAATAGATTTTATTATTATAAAACCCCAGGGCTACTGTCCTAGGATAATGACCCACTGAGGAAAATACAATGACAGATGTTAGCTCTCAAACCTCAAGATCAGTTCTTCGATCTCGTTGGTTGCTAACCCTTGCTGCCCCTTGCTCCGTTCCTCGAACCCTTTACAAACTTGGCTAAAAATCCTTCTCCAACCACTCGTTGAGATCTCCCTCTCTCACTCTATGTGATTGACTGATGTGTCTCCCTCACCTAGGCTGACTTTTATTACATTACAGTATGAAAATACCATGGTCATCGAATACCATGGGCCCTCACTTTACATAAAGTAAATACAAAAGTACTTTCACTTTAATAATTCACGTAATTAAAGTGAAACTCGTAAGTCCGAGAGGTCTTCTGGATGACTCCTGCATGCTAGACACTTGGCCTATGCAGAAGTACCTCTCTGATACTACAAAAATCAACACTCCCTCTTAGTGAAGAAGTTACCTCTTTGAGAGCTACTTGTAACAGGGTCTCCCTCTGACCTTGCCACACTGATGCTCACATCATCCTGGACACTAACAATTCTCCAACCTTGCTGGGTCGCTGCTCCTTATTTCCTGGAAGACACAGATTCGATGATTTTGCATGTGGTACACATCAGTGCCAAAAAGTTTGAAAATTTCGTCAAAGGCCTGCTCTCCCTCACTGGGTTCTTAACAGATGTCTCTTGCCCCCGAGTATCCATCAATGTCATCTCATACCAGCTAAGTTTCCTGTTAGAACTGGAAGGGGATCACTCCCTCTTCCCCTTTGAAGGTCTAGTCTCCACAATGGAAGTCTGTGGACTTTGCTCACCCTTCAAGGTTTTTTGATCCCGAACCTCTGGTATTGACACCAATCTAACTATAGGCTTTCCATGTAACCCATACTCTTTGCCCTCTCTAACACCAAGAACTCATGCTGAGTCTATGTGTTGTAGAGAGATGCAAATGGTTCTACAAGTATATATAAACAAGAGTCAGAGATTAGTATGGTTCATACCTTAGCCAAACGAAGGTTGATTCAAGCAGTCCTTCAATCCTCTTCTTGCTCCTCTTGCTCCAAGAGACTTGCAAAACGAATTATACCTTCCTCAAACCAATATGACCACATATAAAGTAATGATAATCAAAGCAATATGATAAACTATCCTGATTAACATCAGCATATGATCAAAACAGAGATTCAAACACACATTGAACAATGATTTGGGAAGAAGAAGGACATCACGTCTTTATTATCATTAAATGAAGTATAAATATACCTTCTCTTCAAGCTGGGCACCTCACGAAACCTCGATTTGGTTTTGCTGCTTCTCTTCTCCAAGGAACTCAGCCTCCAAGCTCTGCAACATAAGGAGATAGCTTCTAGGGCAAAGGTGTGGGCGAAGAGAGTCCCAATTCCTCCAGCATAACAATGCAAAGATTCAAGTCCTTTCTCATGGACCTCCTTACCTCTATTTATACCTATCTGAAGAGATGGGGTCGAAGGCAAAGTAGTTACAACTGAAGGAGTCAGTTGCATAATCGCCCAAACTACCCAAACTTCGAGAAACTTATTTTTTTTGACGTCTACAGGAAAAACACGCGGGTTTCAGAGACAATAGTTGCGTATTCAGGAGGTACACACAGGTTGCAATGTAAATAGTTGCGTATTTAGGGAAGACGCGAGTATTATATATAACAAGTCGCGTACAACACGTGGGTTTCCTTAAGGCAACTCGTGTGTACATCAAAAAATCTCATTTTTAGGGTACTTCTAGGCATTTTCAGACTTTGGTGTCTTCTGGAAAGTTTTAGGTGACTCAAATACCTTTCCAATAGTGCAGAGAAGTCAAACGGAGTTACAGAAATCCAGATATGAGTCCTCCAAGCTAAGTGTTTTTTCAGTGACTTTCATGAAGTGTCGACATGCGACGGAATCATGGGAAAGTGGTCACAGGAAGAGATGTGTCATTTTGAGCTATAAGAGATGCCCCATAATGTATGAGGTTAGAGAGGAAGACGATAGCCGAAATGCATTATAAAGAAAACAACTCAGTATGGAGAGTACAGAGAATCCAAGATCAAAAGGCTCGAACAAAGGTACCTGAAAGAGATAAATGTCAGACAAAACTGATCTTTGGGACATACAAGTCCATATACAAAACATCGCCATAAAGATACAGGCGGATCCAATATATGTATAACTGATGAAACTATCATGGTCGCTCAATTTGCAAAAAGGTGCCATATCAGATCTAAAGGAGTCATGGCCACAAGTGAACAAGGTGGATCCATGCTCAACAATCGATCATAGCCACAAAAATACAAGGTGGATCTAGGCTCAACAATCGATCATAGCCACAAAAATACAAGGTGGATCTATGTCTCAGCAAAATGTTATATAAGTGTGACAAGATCTTGCTCAGCTTGGGCGATAGCAAAAAGATGATGATACTATTGTCGGCCCAAGATATTCAATCCAAACCACCCAAAAGGTACGAATCCCAACCATGCGAATAAAGGAGTTGAAGTCGAACATGGAGGAAACCGTTTTATTACCGGTTAATGATGAGAACCGTTAACAAACGCGAGGGAAACCACCATTAATGAAAATGGTCCCCAAGGTACCTAGTACATTTTAACAAGTGTGAATACAAGGACTTGAAATTCGAACACTTGAAGAATCCATTGAGTAGGAGACAATGAGGTATTCCCAATACCCAATAGCGAGGGAAATTGCCATTGATGACTGCAATCCCCAAGGTACTGTCATAAACTCCAAATCTCATTCCCAGAGCAAGATGTGTTGCAGTCGATAGGAAGTGATCCGTTGGAAAAAAGGCATTAAGGCATCCTTCATCATCCAACACGAGGTAAGTCAAAGACTAATTGGATCTGGAACTGGTACTGAATTTCACGACAAGGACCGCTGAAGACATGATGTAATGCACTGATACCAGGGAATGGCTGACACAAAAGGTCAAGGCAACTGCAGAATGGCCGACAAAGGTTTGTCCTTGAACAATGAGCATGACACAAAAGTGACCTAGGCAGCTTTTGACACAAAAGACCAACGACACAAATTTGCAATGTAGGAGACATTGACAGATTCCTCATATAATTGGAAAATAAGCCAATTGGAGGAGTAAGAAACTTTGAATCGGGATAAAGTCAAAATCTGAGACCCAATTGTTGATAGACTCAAAACTGGTGCTTTGTTCAAGGAGACAAGACTTGTTGCCATGATGTAAGATACATATGAATGAACTTCTCTTCCCCTCTTTCTTGTAAAGGTTTAATGAGTCCAAGAGAGCAAACTCGGGACCTTCTTCATTTTTGGCAAGCTCGAAGAAGAGACAGAAGAATGCTTGATAAAGCACTCATTCGTGGATTATACGAGCCCGAATTAGTGAATGCTTGACGGTGTTTTCATAGTTTTGAGAGTCTGAAAACTCCAAAGAAGACTCCAAGGGGGGGTGTTTTTTCAAAAAGTTAGTCTTCTAAGTCCGAAAAAGTATAAAACGATACAGAGGAGAACTCTCTTAGTCTAGGTGAACTAAGGCGCACTTTTTTCTATAGAAACGCTGGGAATCAATAAAGGAAAGACCTGGTCTCTAGTTGGGTCAGGAGAGGGATCAAGAAAATCCAACTGATCGATGGTGACAATTTCTTTGCCATGATTAAAGTACATGACACGAAAGAATGTTGATACCACATCTTGCATGGCATAGACATAATTGCGTTCGAGGAGCATATTGAAGTCCAAGGGGTCTTCTATTACCATGAAATCAACTAAGACGGTCTTCCCACCCAAAGTAACAGGTGTTTGAGCAAGAATTCCCAAGGCTATACTAGTTCTTCTATCAAATGCCAGGAACTGACTAGTTGTCGACACAAGGCCGGGAGATCCCATGCCTCGCCAAGCACGAGCATACAAGATACTAACTGAGGCTCCTTCATCAACAATACAACGAGCAATCGTGTACTGTCCAACTTTGACCTTTATCTGGAAAGGTGTACCAGAAGGGAGGTGCGACTCAACTAGACTATCCCAATCAAAGGAAGTAATCTGAGGGCTTGGTGGGGGTTGAACCGAAGCGAGTTCAATGCCCCCTTGTATAGTAAGTTCTGAACTGGTAGTGAAGAAAATGCGACTAGCAGACACTTCACTCTCCAAAGGAAGAGTGGGATTGATCAACAATGGAATCGATTCAATCGCTTCGTGAAAGTCACTCTCCGAAGGGAGAGTGAGATTGGCCAAAGGTGACATTGGTTCAATCACATAAGGGTCACTCTCCGAAAGAAGAGTGGGGTGAACCAAAGACTGGGAAGGTTTGACCACTAGATCAACCAAAGGTTGAGTAGGTTGTTGAGAAACTATAGGTTGTTCAGGAGAAGTAAATACTTGAGTCTCAAACCACACTCTTCGCACCGCTGCGATAGCAGGGCACTGGTGAGTAAGATGATCTCCCTTGCATAGCTTACAAGGGAACTTAAGTTTACACTTCGAATGACCAGTTTTATCAATAGTGTCAACATGACTAGCAGTGGCTGACTGTTTGCTCTCAGCATGACCTACAGAGGCTGAGAGTTTTCCCCCAGCATGACCACTAGAGGCTGGGTGACTGGGTCCAACCTGACTAAGAGAGGTTGGTTGTTGAAAAACTTCAAAATGTTCAAAAACGGGGTGACCATGAAACCAAACTCTTCGCACCTCCGCGATGGAAGGGCATTTATAAGTAAGGTGGTTTCCCTCACAAAGCTTACAAGGAAACTTGGGATGGTGTTTTGAACGGCTAGTCTTTTCAACAGTGTCAACATGACTCGCAGTGGCTGACTGTTTGTCCTAAGCCAGGCTGAGAAACTGCCCCAAGCATGACCTACAGAGGCTGAGAGACTGGGTCCAACATGACTTACAGAGGTTGGACGAGCACCACCAGCATGAACAACAGAGGTTGAATGGTTAGGATCAACATGCTTTGCAGCAGTTGAGTGTGTGCCCCCAACATGACCTTTAGAGGCTGGGTGGATGGATCCAACATGACTTGCAGAGGTTGGATGGGGAGGTTCAACTTGAACATTAGAGGTTGAACAGGTGCCTTCAGCATGAACTACAGAGGCTGAGTGACTGGATCCAACGTGACCTTGAAAGGTTGGAAGGATCCCACTAGCATGATCAACAGAGGCTGAGTGACTGGATCCAACATGACCTGGAAAGGTTGGAAGGATCCCACTAGCATGATCAACAGAGGCTGGGTGGTGAAGATCAACTTGACTTGTAGAGGTTGAGTGCTTAGATCCAACATTACTTGTAGAGGTTGGATAGGTGCCCCAACATGAACTGCAGAGGCTGGGTGGTGAGGTTCAACTTGACATGCAGAGGTTGAATGAGTGCTCCCTTGCTTATGTGTCTTCTTCCTATTCCTCCTTCTTTTACACCTTTTATACTGCCGGTTACTAGTATCAGTACTTCAACGCATGAGGTAGAAGGAGGAGGAGAAACAACTACAGGTGAAGGGGAAGCAGTGTTTTGATGCCCTTGATATAAGGAGCTTACTTGAGAAGCATCAGGAGCATTCAGGACAGTTGGAGTGGAGAACAACCACACCGGTAGCCCTATGGTGAATCCAGGCAGATTCAAGATGGCCATCAAAGGAACGCCAACATTCCTTGTGAGAGGAATAGTACATGGAGTTCCCAGCATGGGGATCTCTTGGTTGGTGTTCAAAGGGGTGTTAGCCACAATTTCAAACAATAAGACAAAGTCCGAGGTCAATAGACAACCAAAAGTACAAAGCACACACCTGAAGGAAAACTAAGTACAGACAAACCACACAACACTCACTGAAAAATTCCTAAAGCTAAATAGACAAACAAGTATAAGATATGCCTTCCAGAAGACAGATGATAGATAGTTACTTGGCGTCCTTGTAGATGTTCTTAGGCACAAGCGGAGGAATCACCCTACCGCCCTCCCACACCTTCTACCGGGGTTACCTTCCAAGCCCGTCCAAGGTAGACAAAAAATAGCCTTCCGGTATACCTGTGTATGAACTCTAATTTTCAGAGAGACTAAAGGCTACTGCAACTATACTGAGAGTCTGGGGGGACAGTCACAAGCCTGATTCGTACGCATGGGCAGGGTAGCAAAGCTTGAAACCTTGTCAACACCGGCACTGCACGGGGCCCAAGAGGTGGTATTGACAGAAGTTCCCAGATGCGTAAAAATCTTGGTCTATGCTTGAACAAGGAATCATAAGCTTATCTCCTCAGATCAGGTCCTCATGCGGCCTCGTGCTTAGCTCCTGTTTGAGAGGAGCTTTCCAGATACAATCAACATAGAGGAGGATTTACCTAGCAATTGGCCAACTATGTCTGAAATCAAATACTTGTGGAGAGTTAAAACTCCCTAATCCACAAGTCTAGCCTAAGCTAGTTGGTGTAGGAGCCTAAAAAAGAAAACTTACTAATAATTTTTAATTATGTCGTTCTTTTTAATAGGCTGTTTTTAGTCAGAGGAAAATGGCATGAAACTTATGTGGTGTTTTGACTCAAAGTTGAAACAAAATGACTAAGCAAAGAAAAATGAAATGCAAAAAGCAAAAATTATTCTCTTTCTTTTCAAATAGAAACATGATCTTGGTGAGATAAGAAGCTGCAGTATCGGTCTTGGACATCTTGGTGCTTTTAAGCTCTTCCTGCAACACCTTCTTCCTGTTTGATTTTTACTTTGATATAAGCTTATTAGAGCATCCTGTTACCCACTAAGTCATACTTAGTTGGTGGTATCAAGTGAGCTGGATGAAACGAACAAACTTCATTGTTCATTCTTCAAGATTCATAAGTCATTCAAGCTTCTTTTGGGAAATATTTTTGAATTTTCTTGTACCACATGTTCATACCCCCTTGGGGGAGTTGTAATAAAATATTATAGCATGGTAGAGTATGTAAAAGACTCGGTCTCCTAGATTTTTACATCAATTCGACTAGCCCAGAGTGTTTGTTCCCTTAGAGATTATTTGTTGTTGAATAAACGACTAATACTTTATGAGTTTTTCACTCATACCTCCAAAGTTGGGGTGGTCGTCGTGGTATATAAGCTTAGGGAGGTTATTGGAGTCTATGTGTCAATGTATATAAACATGCTAGTCATTATTTGAACGACTAATAATTTATGAGTTTTTCACTCATACCTCCAAAGTTGGGGTGGTCGTCTTGGTATATAAGCCTAGGGAGGTTATTTGGAGTCTATGTGTCAATGTATATAAACATGCTAGTCATTAATATTGAGTCATATGGACATGTGCTAGGTTCCCCTAGGTTTATTTTTAAGTTTTGTTTTTATTTTTTTTATTATTTATTTTTTATTTTATACGTAAACTATTGGAAAAATTAGAAATGTAATAAAAGTGTGGTTAGCGATCGGATTTTGCCATGGGGGTGCTTGTTTTGTAACTCAAAGCACCTGTTTAACCCAAAAACCCACTTTTCTAAGTTTTAAGTGAAAAATCTTAAAAAAATCAAAGTTATTAATTAAAAAATAGCAATAATTAATAATTAGAGAATATTCCCAATTTCCTAAATCAGTGGAAAATGCTTCGATTTGATTGAAATCAGTCTCATCGGATTCAGATAGGGTAGGTGAGTCTTTTCCTTGATTAAAGTTTGTGATTGAGGTCGAAGAGGGAGTTAGGAGGCTCACACAAACTAGGAGGTTGCATCCTCTCTCTCTCCTCCCACACGTGTGGTTGAGTTGGCAACATTTGGTTGGATGCTGGGAGTTGGTGGAAGAGGTGCCACCTACCTCTTAAGTGCCACTCAGTTCAAGCTCAGTTCAGGTTCAGATCATCCCTAAAGCATCTCACCTCAACTCAAACTCTCTCTCTCAGTCAAGCATGCACCCCTCTTGGCCTGTCTGGCTATAAAATAAAGCTGCTTTCTCTCATTCAAGCTAGTTATAGTTGTTTGAGAAAGGATTGCTATTGTTGTAATACTGTATTGATCATTCATTGTTGGAATAAAGAGAAGATTTGGAGGCTAATTCTGGAGTGCTTTCATGTGTGGAGTACCATTATCATGCTGCTTTTGAGGTGAACTGCTATTTTTTCAATTTTTTGCTCTCAACTTTTGGCTGCCTGAATGATTCTTTGAATGATAGGAATAGATCATTGTAAGTAAGGTTTCTTACTTCTATTTTGTTATATATGCTTAAGGGGTTAAGATTTACATGTTAAATAAGATTATTTTTCATGTTATGTTATCTTTTTGCATGTGTATCTTCAGATCTAGTGAGGTTGTTTGCAAGATTGTTCTTCTAGCTTTCAGGTTGTCGTGATTGGAAGAGCTGTGGATCTAGTTTGATTCCACTGAATTTCCAACGAAATTGTGAAGATTTTGTCTCTCTGTACTCCACCAACAAGTTTCCTCGACAGATCTTTCTAACAACAAGCACTCTCTCTCTTCTTCCTCAAAATTAAAATTTCTCATCTTGGTTACCGTTTACTATCTTATTGTTTAAATATATTTTGCAAAGTAAAATCGTTCATAGATTTAATTATTAAGATTTTGTTAGCTTAGATCTCAGTTATTGCATGCAAATTTTCATTTTTCAGTTAAAGAAATCTAGCTTAGATCACCTCTTTGCAAGCATTACAAGGAAACTATTTAGCTTGTTAAAGGTAGTCTTGTTTCAAGGTTTAAAGAGATAAATAAAACATCTAAGTNTTTGGGTCGTCCATAGACACTTCCAAAGTGTTTTTGGGCACTTTTCACTGACATTTGCTTGCTGTTTTTTAGCAGGTCCATCAAAAAGGAGAAGGAAACTTTGCCCGATTTTCAAATTTTTGGTCATTCGAAGCTTCCTTGGGGTTCTCTTTACTTTTGGGTTTCTGTTTCTTACTTTTTGTAAGCCTTTGGATCCCAGATAACAAGGACCAAAGAGCACTTCTTATAAGATTATAACCACGATAAATAAAAAAAGATCTTGAGTAGGCTCTTCAGAGCCCACTCCCCATCCCCATCCCCCCAGGGGAGATCCACGTCTCTGTCTCATTTTTTTATTTTTATTTTTATTTTTCTTGTTTTGCTTTAGTTTAGTTCTTTTTTGTAGGATAGTATATTTTGTTAGATGTTGCAAACTTGATCATATCATTCCCTATTCTATTTATTAAAGTAATACTACTACTTACCCCACGACTTCTCGAGTTACTCGAAAGGGTAAAGAGATGCGTGGTAGATTTAATTAGATAACTTGTTTTGTCTTTTTGTATTTCAGTTTACTTCACTTTGCATGCTAAAATTCATCCCTCGCTTTCTCGATTGAGGTTCACTTGAATCGAAAGAGACTCTTGGAGGTTAACTTTTCCTTTTTAAACAAACAAAACAAATTCTTAAAATCCTTAAAATTTACCGAGTCTCTGTTGTGTATGCTCTGCACCGCTGCGGTTCAACCGATCAGATGGCTGCATCTAAAGCAACGTGGGTGACTAGCATAGTTAGTTTTCACATCTCAATTAACTTCCTAGGCGAAAATCCAACGCCTCGATTTGATCTGTTGTAGTGGAAAAATCCACAAAAGAAGCGGGAACAACTAGGTAGTGACCTCGAGACACCATTAGGCTACACCCTTGTTGGTGTAGCGTTGAACACGTCTCAGAGACTCCAACCAACCCACATATTCCTTGTGGGGAGCTGCATCGGATAAGGGTTTTGGACATACTCCTCGTACCTTCGGGTATATCTGGAGTTCCCTTCCCCTTAAGTTAATCAACTCATCTCCATATTAATCTAAAACTGACGAAGAGCACTTGCAACACATTTTTTCTAGCAATACAACAACACTCGTTTATCTGTGGACTCCATTTTTGGCACTGGTTTTTTACATTATGCAATCATCTGTTTCTGTGTGCTTTATATATCATGCGTTGATCTATATGTTGTTGTGTTTAAACATATTCTGTTGCAATATCTTGTTCAAGTGTTTACTTTCGTCAAACTTCTAAATAACTCAATCATCATCATTACACTAAGCTTTAAACAACCTTAGAAACTAATAGGGTCTACCCCCCTTGGCTTCGATTATGAGTTGGCCTAAATGGAGGAGTCAAGAACAAGGTGATAGCCTTGACTCGAGACTTGCCTCCACCTTGACTCGAGACTTGCCCCCAAGGACACACTGAGTGGCTTGAAGATTTTTGCCACGTCCCCCCCAAGTGTGTGAAAGGCGACAATAGATCCCACATCACCTTGGCTGATGTCTTTTTGGCTATGCGAGGGATCAAATATCTTTCACCGCGTCCAAGATAATCATCTTGGCCTTCACATCCTTCAGATTGTGAATTGTCAGTTCCTAAGGGTCTGTTGGCACGGTCACCTGTTTGCTTGCAAACTCCCACATGGTGTTCTCCATGAGAACTAGCGTGACTCATGCCTTCCAACAACTGTAGTTGGAGGTGCCCTCCAACCTGTATTCAAAATTAATGCTTCTTTCCATCTTGCTGCTCAAATTTGTTTGCTTCCCGAATCTGCAACTTATTGCTGCCCAAATTGCTGCTGCTACCTAGATTCCTTCTTGGGCCTACTTGAACCCCTGTTGAGATGCCCGAGCCTCTTGTTCACTGCCTAGTGAAGTTTACAGCTTCCCAACAACTTTTTTTGAACTGCTAAAGTGGCTTCCCGTTGGCTTGGGCTTGCCGCCCACATTTGCCCAAAATTTTTGCCTCTTGGGTCTGCCCAAAAATTTCATGTGTTTTGTCCTGCAATTTTTTTTTTCTCGACTTCCTCTGTTACGGGTTGTGGCCCAATTTGCACCCACACAACTTGTGTTTTCTTAGGTGCGGCTTCCTCTAGCTCCCAACCAGCTGCACCCTTGGCTCTTGCTTGTGGATCACATGACCAACTGCTGGATTTGCAGATTCCTTACTATAGTCTGCTCTGGATCTAGCTCTAGCTGTTGTCTCCCACGAGCCCTTAGCCCACATCCAATAGCTTGGCTTCGACCTGATCTTTGCCGTCAACCTGTGACTTAGCTCATGTGAGGTCATAAACTGCTGTACTATGCCTGTACGGCCCGTACAGTGGTTATACGATTCCTGCTCAGAGTTGAACCTTCGACTCTAATACCATGTTGATTTTTAAGTACTTAGATCTGGTTTAATGTCTCGAACAGTTTACGACAATTGTTAACAGAAAATACATTTGAGTTCACGACAAATCGCATAGGGGAAAATAAACACAGGAAATCACACATTTGACACTTAGATTTACCCTAGAAAACCCTAATAGGAGAAAAACAAGCAACAATAGATTTTGTTATTAATAAAACCCCCGGTCTCTCGTCTTGGGATAATGGCCCACCGAGGAAAATACAATGATAGGTGCTAGCTCTCAAACCTCAAGATCAGTCCTTCGATCTTGTTGGTTGCTAACCCTCATTGCCCCTTGCTCCATTCCTTGAACCTTGCTTGACACACTTGGCTAAAAGTCCTCCCAACCTCTCAGTGGGATATCCCTCTCTCACTTCATGTGACTGAATGATGTGTCTCCTCCTCTCACCTAGGCTGCCTTCTTATTACATTACTGTGCAAATACCATGAGCCAATACCATGGGTCACCGAATACCATGGGCCCTCATGTTACATAAAGTAAATAGAAAAGTACTTTCACTTTAACAGTTCACTTAATTAAAGTAAAACTCCCAAGTCTAAGAGGTATCTTGGATGACTCCGGCATGCCAGACACTTGGCCTATGCAAAAGTACCTATTTGATGCTACAAAAATCAACACATAGGGCATCCTTGCCTTGGTCCTCTTGTAGGTCTAAAAAACATAGATGCTGATCCATTAATTTAAATTGTAAAGGAAACAAAGGACAAGCAACCCATAATCGAATGCACCATTTAAACATATAAACCAATATGAATTAGAATGAGTCTCAAATAAATCCAATTGGATCTGTCATAAGCCTTAGAAAGATCCACCTTCATAACCACAGCATAAAATCTCTAAGTTCTAATAGAATGCAAACCTTCTTGTGCCAGTCCCATGGCTTCATGGATTTGTCTCCCATGTATAATACCAAATTGTTCTTTAGAAACTGTCTCCAAGAGAATCGTCTTCACCTAAACATAATTTTTTTTCACTATTATCTTGTCAATGCAATTGCAAAGTGAAATAGGCCTTAAATCATGAAAGGATGTTGTATTGTCATTCTTAGGGATTAACGATAGAATGGTGGAATTAAAAGCTCCTAGTGCCTTCCTTGTTCTTCTTGAATCCTCCACCACTTAATAATTCTTCTTCCACCATATCATAGACACCTATAGAAAACTCTACAGTCCATCCATGCAGCCTTGGACTCTTATCCTTTTGACGAGAAGCTAGTACAACCTTTGGTTCTTCTTTTCACACTTCACAAAAATTTCATTTGCCTTGTCCTATAAAGCTTGGAAAGAAAGAAGTGATTTTCAAATTTTTTGGCAATGCGAAACTCCTATGTCTACAATTTCTTTGAAAGACCTAGCTTTACTCATCATTCTTTTCCTAGATATTGTTGATATTTTTCCTATGGGCGGCATAGTTGTGGAAATATTTTGTATTTTCATATTTTGAGCTTCCTCCAATCGGCCTTGGATGCAGAAGAAATAATCTCGATGCTTCCAGTGTTTCTAGTGCTTCATGATAGTGGCAGTTTCACCATTTTGCATCATGGCTCTCGGATCCACTCCCTTTATACATTTTCTTGTCTTGGATCAACTCTCCTTATATCTCTATTTAAATTTTTCTACGAGAACGATTCTTCATTTATCGAGTTAGAGTTAGGTTTGAGTTCTGCTTTTAGCTTTTAAGTTTTTATAGGAGCTACTTTTGGGCTCCCACTTGGTGTTGTTATCATGGTACCACACTCCCATTGACCTACTTTTGTGGTTGTTTGTTGGACATTATGTTAGGATTAATTTGTAATCCTCCCTTGTCCACCAAAGTCTAAATGTCAGTTTCCTAGCTTAGGAGTATGTTGCCACTTTATTAGTGCCATGGGGAAGTTATCTGGGGCCCACATACCACTTGATGCGCAAGTCTGCATCGGTTTAGGAGCTCTAGAGGCCAATCCCTATATTTTAGGATGTAATGTCCCTAGTCCCAATGTACACCAATTTTTCTTTCCCTGTCTATTAGTGTGGTTGAGAGTTTCTTTAGATGACCGTGGGATACACTGCTGTGGGTGACATCATAAATTTTCTTTATCTCCCAACTGATAGCTATGATTAGCACACTGCTGTAGCTTACTCTCCCAAGTTTTGGTTTAGAACTTATGTCAAACAGTTTAGATATTTGCTGCTGTATATAACCCTTGATTTAGTAAATGTATGGGGCTGGTGGCATGGATTTTTCATGTAAAAATGAGTAATATTCAATTATCCCAATGTTCTATGCTTCAGGCATAAAATAGCAGCAGTCACTCATAACATAACATTCATTGAAAGAAAATACAGATCTGATTTGAAATTTAATTCAATCTGAGTACATGCCTGTAAGTGTTTGAAAATCCATGGTGCTGGTCGTTATTAACTCCACAATGTACTTAGAATGGTTCCCACGAATTGTGCATGGATTTTTCATGTAAAAAAGAGTAATATTTAATTATCCCAATGTTCTATGCTTCAGACATAAAATAGCAGCAGTCACTCATAACATGACATTCATTGAAAGAAAATACAGATCTGATATTAAATTTAATTCAATCTGAGTACATGCCTGTAAGTGCTTGAAAATCCATGGTGCTGGTCGTTATTAACTACACAATGTACTTAGAATGGTTCCGACGAATTGTTACCACCATAGAGAAAATCCACGACCTTTTAGCAGTAACCCAAATGCTTGCTTCAGCTTACAATCTTCAGTCATATAAATCTCTGAACGCACTGTGTGTTTTCCTGTAGCTTACTGTGGCTTGATAATGCTTGGATATTCACTGTATGGTAATTTCCAGACCACGATTTTGGGGCAGAGAGGTAAAGAAAGAGAAATAAATAATCATTTGGCTGATAGTTACCCTTTTTATCAACTTTTCCTCAACCTGGGTGAAGTCTCCTTATTGTATAAATTTCCGGCTTCAGATAATAATTTGTATTAATTTCCTTAGCTCCAGATCTGGGTGTGATATGACTTCACAGAGATACACAGCAAGAATGGTAAGAGTTCATAAGTTCCCTCTTCAAAAATACTGAGTTGCCAATAGAATGCGCCCTCCTTCTAACTGGTTTTCCTGTCCCCAAGTGTGCCCTTCTTAATAAACATGGACTCCATAAATGTGCTCCCTCAAGCAGCTGTAATGGACACTATGAACAATGTGTCCTTCCTTAACCCTCTGAAACCATTGCTATTACTCAGTTTTGAAAGTAAGCTTGAAAACTTTAATGGCATTAATGAACAAATGAGAAATCTGAGATGATTCCTCCTCAAGATATGCCTAGGATGGATAGTCTCACCATTGAAACCATTTTCCTCCAGGGTTTCATCCAAGACAAGTTTAGAAACTCAAGAGCTCTCTTTTTCGAAAATGCAATAGACAAGAATGAGAAAATGAGCTCTCATTTTCCTTTTTATAATTTCACTCTCCCCTCTTTTAGTGACTTTTCGACTTCTCTTGGCTTTTCTCCATTTAAAATTTAATAAAGTGACTTTCTGGAGAAAAATCCTTCATCCCACCTTTTAATGTTTAAATTGAGCACTTTATGTCTTAACATTAATTTTTTTATGAAGTCACTTTTGATGAATTAATTACGAATATCACTTTATAAAATCTTTTTGTCTTAGGTGACGTTAATAATTAATTAACTCCCTTTTAGACGACTATAGCCTACGGAAACTGAATAGGCTAATGAGTCGCTTGTGGTGACTACTCGAAAGGGGGCATTACAGTCCTCTCTTTTTGAAATTGTTTGTTCTCAAGCATTCACAAGTTGGGGTGCTGTAATATCTGTTCACTCTCCCACGTGGCATCCTCTACAGGCATGTCTCCATCTGACCAAGTACTCCCGAATGACCCTGTTTTTCAATCTCCTCTCGCGGACCTCCAATATCTCCTTCGGATCCAGAATTAACTGACCTTCCTCATCCAATGGGGGTAGTTCTGCAGATGCTGTGACTTGTTGGTCCAATGCCTTCTTGAGGCAAGATACATGAAAAACATTATGGATCTTGCTTCCCTCCAGAAGCTCCAACTTGTAGGCCACCTCCCCCACTCTCCTAGTGACCCTGTACGGTCCATAGAAACGAGGTTTCAATTTCTTTCCCCCACTTTGCTTGAGTGAAGGCTGACGATAAGGCTGAAGTTGCAAAAACACTAAGTCTCCCACCTTGAAATTGCGTTCTACCTTGTGCCTGTCAACATAAACTTTTTGCTGGTTTTGTGTTGTTTGCAAGTTTTCTTTGAGTACTTGAAGGGTGTCCTGACTCTCTTGGATCCAATCCTTTGCTTTTGGTGCCCTGTTATCCCCAAAGGCTATGAAAATTTGGGGGGATAGGTGAGACAGGGGGATGGAGGAACACGCCCCCTCGGTCCCCCACGCTTCCGAGACGGGGAAATTCTCGGGGAAACGTTTCCCCATGTCCCCCTTTTGGGGGAAACTCGGGGAAACACGTTTCCCCATCTTCCCCCAAGTGCAGAACGCGTTTTCTCCTAGAGGGGCTTCTAGGCGTCCTCCCGTCTCCTCGTCGCCCCCAAATTTTAATCTTTTACAATTAAAATAAATGCAAATTAAAATATTAAAAGTGTTTAAAAATTAAAACATAATTAAACGAAAATTAAATTAAATCCTAAACTAACCTAAGAGTCTAAGACCTTCCTAAACGCTATCCTCACGATTTCATTTCATAATCATATTGCAACTAAACTTGGAGTAGTCAGCACTGATTTAAGTTCTAACTTCTATGTGTTCATTGTTCGGTATCTATTTGACTATTTCAGACTTCAGCATTTGTTGCATTATCTTTTACATATTTGAAATTTGAATTTATATATACATTGGTGGAAACTTCTGAACTTTTGGTGGAAATTTCAATCTGGTGGAAACTTCTAGACTCTCTGGCAGAGTTTCTCAAGCTCTCAATTCTACCTTCCTTACTCTCATTCCGAAGATTGATCTTCCTGTTACCTTTGCAGACTTTCGCCCCATTTCTCTCTGCAATCTGGCTTATAAACTCATTTCTAAAGTTGCTGCAATGAGGCTCAAACCTTTCCTTGATGAGTCTATTTCCCCTCAACAATTCGGTTTTCTTAAAAATCGCCAAATTCTTGAACCCATTGCCATTTCACAAGAAGTTCTGCACACTGTTAATGCCAGAAATAGATGTGCTCTCATTCTTAAACTGGATTTATCCAAAGCTTTTGACAGAGTAAATTGGACCTTCATTCGTCTCCTTCTTATTCAAATCGGGATTCCACTGGTTGGGGTAAACTGGATTATGGGCTGCATTTCATCAGCCAATTTTGCTGTCCTTGTTAATGGCTCTCCTTCTTCGTTCTTTATTGCCTCTCGGGGAATTAGGCAGGGTTGCCCTCTATCTCCCCTCTTATTCATTCTGGTTATAGAAGGGCTTAGCCTGATGATAGAGGATGCTAAACGGAATGGGAAGATTAAAGGAATCAAGATCTCTCATCAGTTTTCTCTCACTCATCTACTATTTGTAGATGATGTGATCTTATTTGGCCTGGGTTCTTTTGAAGAGTGGTTAGCCTTTAAAGCCATCCTCGATATATTCTGTGAAGCCTCAGGGATGAGTATAAATGTGAATAAATCTAGTTTCATCCATAATAATCTGAATGAGGACGTTCTTCTTAGAATTTCTGATATTCTTCCTTTCAGAGTGGAAAACTTTCGTAAAGGGTTTGGTTATCTTGGATATTTTCTGAAGCCTACAGGTTACCTGGTTAAGGATTGGCTCTGGTTGGTAACAAAATTTGAAAAGAAAATTTCTCATTGGACTAATAGGTTCCTTTCTATGGGAGGTCGATTGGTCCTTGTTCGATCTGTTTTATCTAGCATGCCAATTTATTGGATGTCATTGGCTCCAATCCCAATTTCAATTTTAGACAAACTCAGAAAGATGATTTTTTCTTTTCTTTGGGGCTCTTCATCCAAGATTAAAAAATTCCATCTCGTGGATTGGCAACTTTTGGCTCGTCCTACCTCTCATGGTGGTTGGGGAATTAAACATCTCCCTAGTTTCAGTCTCTCCTTGAGAATGAAAAGTTTTTGGCTAGCACTAAATAGCAAAGGAATCTGGAATTTTCTTCTGACTGTCAAATATCTGAAAAAAAAGCCTTTACATTTATTGTTCAGGGAAAAAAGTTTCAATTACAGAAATGCCTCAATTATATGGAGGGGATTTATCTCTACCATCCCTTGGATTGGCAATGGCATCATCTGGCAGGTGGGTAATGGTGAATCAATCAGCTTGGGTGCAGACCCGCTCATTGGTATGGGGTCTTCTTTTGCTCTGCCAAGAGACCTGAGAGATTATTTAGAAGATTTTGGCATATGCACCCTTGCTCAAGCTCGCAACCAAACTGCTTCTGCCACAGGTTATTGGTTTTCTTCTGCAGAACTTGACCTTGCTGGTGAATGGAAATCGGATTGGGACAACTATATTAGAGGTTTGGAATATGGTCGCATACGCCTATCTAATCAAAATGATGCTATTCTTTGGTCTCACAACAGTTACACTGGGGCACTAACTGCTGCTGAAGGATATAAATGTATTATCTCTAATATCTGTCCAAAGATTAATGATTCAATCCTGAACATTTTATAAACATTGAAGATTCCTCTTAAAATAAAATGCTTCATTTGGTTATTGATAAGAGGGAAAATATTAACTTGGGAGCATTTGCAAAGCAGAGGCTTCAATGGCCCAAGTCGGTGTGTCCTTTGTGAGAGCAATTTGGAAGATATCCATCATTTATTTATTCGCTGTCCCTTTTCTATTCGTATTTTCAAACACTTTGAGGATAAATTCAAATGCTCTTTTCCAGATTATAGCTCGGTTCATTCTTATTTGGACATTTGGTTTTCCTCTACAGCGCGATCAACGATTTTCAGATATCTTCCCTTGTTTATCTTCTGGGCTATATGGCTTCTTCGGAATTACTGCTTATTCGAAAACAAGAAATCATCCTTCTCAGCTATGATTTCTAGGATTGAAGGATTGATAAATTCTTTCCTGGTGCCTAAATTATCCCATAAATCTCATAATTTTGGTCCTGTTCCAATAAAAAGTTTCCCTTGTGGATTCTTTGATGGTGCTGCAGCAGGAAATATAGGTGGCTCAGGATTTGTGATTTTTATAAATGATTCTCATCATTTTAATTTTTCAATGGGATGTGGAAGAAGCTCGAATACAAGAGCAGAGTTGTTGGCTCTTTGGGCAATTTTAAGAATTGGTCTATTGATGGGAATTCCTCTTCAGATGATATATGGGGATTCTTTGGTGATTATTTCTTGGGTAAACAGATTTTCAGCACTTGATGTACCATCAGTGATGCACTGGTGTAAAGACATAAGATATATGCTCCAACTGTCCCTTCCGGTGATCTTTAAACATACATATCGAGAGCATAATTCGCTGGCAGATGAACTCTCAAAAAAAGCTCTGCAGTTGGATATGGGACTTGTTTCTTTTTCAGAAGTTATGGATGGCTTGGTTATTAACCAGGGCAATATAGATTTTTTTTAGAGTTGCTGATTCTATATTTTGTTCAGATATCTTCAGCAGTTGACAGAGTATCTCCTGATCAGTTTGAGTTCACTTTGCCAGCCTATTTTGCTCTGATTTGTTTTGTTTTCAGTTCACCTTCGATTTATTTTCAGCATTCTGACCTGATTTATTCAGGAATGATGAGAAAAGTCTGCAAAGATCAGACTTTATTCTTTGTATTGTGATTCTGTATTTGTCTGTCTATGACCTGTATGAGACGGTTCTGGTGTCTTTTTCAGTCATCATATTGATTTGTAAATGATGTCTTTTGATTCATCTGAATAACAAAGTTTGGTATTTTTTTCTCTGAAAAAAAAAATATACATTGCATAATGATAATTATGATATTTAGTTTTTAGTTTTTACATGGGTATAGTAATATAGTTCAATATCATTTACAAATTTGAAATTTGATATGCTAATAACTAATAAATGTACACCCCATAATGATCAATTTAGTTTTCAGTTTTACTTTTTGGTAATAGTTACTGTTGAGATTTATCATTTTTATATTTTAAATTAATTTTTATGACTCCGACGTCTCCTTGTTTCCCTGAAATTTCCCTAAAATTTGGGGTAGCTTCCACACGTCCAATATTAAACTTGTTACTTTAATATTTAAGTTATAGTAACTTGAATACAATTAAGCTGTAGTTCCTTTAATATTTTATGGTTGCTTTAATACTTTTATATATTTAAGCTTTTACAAGCTTTTGTATTATAGTTTGGTCTAAAGGGACGTTAACCACCACCACCACCATCATCATCATTATAATTTCTAAATGTATATATTAAAATTATAAATTATTTATATTTATATTGTGTTTTTATTTTTAAAATCTATTATATTAAGTAATTTTTTCATGTTTTCTTTCAAGATTTATGGTGGTGTTAGTGAACATTATTCTTATCATGTTTCCTTTCAAGTTTTAATCATGATGTTTAATTTTTTTTTATTGTTTTTAATTTTTATACCAGTTTTAATTTTTGAATTTTTAAAAATTATGTTTATATTATTTGTACCTGCAGTTTCTCTGCCGTATTCAGATCCTAGCTTTTTAAAACTATAGAGGTATCCACTATAGAGGTATCCGTATCCGTATCCAAATCCTAGTAACTTAGCTGAAAACTAACATTTTATAGAAGCAGAATTTGAAATACTGTTACAACATAAAAAACAGTGTACACTACCTCTGCATGAACATAGTCTCAACCTAGGCATCCCCACGTCAACTCCAAGATTCTATGCAAGCATCCAAGTTACCCTACGTTGTCTAGAACCCAATGCCCTCCTTTGGGATGTAAAGCCCTCCAAGCAAGTGAGCATTTCCACATGTCATCATGTATGTCACCGAAGTTGTCTAGATATTTCCAATGCCCTAGCAAAGAATATCATGCAACACCCAACTGAGGTCAAGCAACCACTGAGTATGCCATATTCCATGTGCAAATCCATCATGGACTATCTAGGGTCTGATCGTATGCCATGTACCCAGAATCTCATGAAGCACCCCCAAACATGATATAAACAGTTTTGGAGCAATCCCGAAACATAACATGTTATAGCAGCAGAATTTGGAATACCCTTGCAACGTAAAAAATGAAAAAAACGGCTATATCACCCTTCCTTGACAATGTTAGACAAACTATGAATATGGTCAACAAGCTAAACGGCAAAGCCAGAAAGGCAATTGATTAAATATTTAGAAGATATGTGCAAATGAATATGCTAAATTCCAATGTGTTAGAGAGAAACTTCATGTTACTCATATCATTAGATCCTATGAGTAACCCATGTAATAAGGTTACATATTTGACAGAACTGCATTGACAACCTTATAGATAGAACATGCTTAGTAAGTTAAACAACAGTTTCATACACTATAATACACTGTAATTTGCTTGACACTGTTTGAGGTTACCTAAAATGATGAGCTATCAAAGTGGCAATGTTATGACTTAAGCTTATGGTGCAAAGTTCGATAACATTCAGCCCATTTAATTTCCAAGTAAATTACATATTTCTATGTCTCTTTTCATGTATAATTTCCTTGTGTGTCTTAATTTCTTACAGTAATGGTACGAAGGTTTCTGATCATGAACGTTCCTTTCCTTTAAAGTTAGGAATCCCTCCAAACTTTGTCCTCACTACAAATCCTGTTCAAAGGACTGGGTAGGGAATATAGGACACCTGCTATCTTTATAAAAGCTATGGTGCTTATGGTTTACTTACTATTAGGCTGTTCCGCTAACAGATTTTTTCTTCATGCAGCTCTTGAAGAATGGCGCAAAAGAAAAATAGAGCGAGCAAAGAAGCGGGAGCCAATAAATATCGGTACAAAAGCCTAGAGGGATATTGTATTTGGTGTGTATGATCAGCTGTTTATTATGCCTCGAAAGCAGAGGCATAGTTACGATGAGCTTGCTGGAAGAGGTTATGATCTGTTATTGTTGTAATTTTCTATTTAATCTTCTTTGAAAGGGCATATGCTATCATAAATACCGATTCTGACAGGTACTACACAATATTCGAGTGTAATAAATTTTCTCAATGGATTTGTAACCAATGTTTGCATTATTCATGGAAAAGGAACAGAGCGCTCCATTGAAGCCAGGGATACTGAGATGTTCTAAGTTTCTAGTTTTTTTGTTCAAATTTGTCCCTAATAAACACGGGCAATCCTGTGTTTCTGAGATTCAACTCTGAAAATATCATCCCAAAAGAGGGAGTAGTTTAAACATATCTTCTTTTTCCATATGGCGAGTAGTAATTGGCGCAGTTTTACATCTTTGTGGCTGGTAGCACTGGAACTGTTGCTCAAGGATAAAGATGTTACTCCATGAGATTGAAATTTTATTGATTTCATGGAGCCAATAGCTATGTATTAAAATGATAAATTGATTATGTGAGAAGGCCGATACAGTGGAGTTAATACGGAAATGATAGAAAAAGAATGTAATAATTTTCATAAAATAAGCCTGGTACAAGAAACAAACACCAGATGTATAAAATAAATGAAATTATTTAAAAAATAGATGAAATTCAAATTATTAAAAAATGTCTGATGATTTTGAAATGACTTGTCATAAGTCACAACATTTGACTTATCCTTTATTTAATATAACTAGCAATTGTACCTAGGGGTGCAATAAAAGAATGCCGTGTTGCAAGCTAAGCAAAGAGATGTGGATATATACAACAAGAAAGATAATTTGAAATGTTGAATCACAAATTGTATCATTATATTATATTATGTGATTAAACTCATTTAAAGACTTTAAGAAGTCCACTGTAAAATGTTAAGTGGTTGATGTTGGGTTCATTTTTCTAGCTTAGCCAAATAGACCAAGGTGAATGAATACCTCT
>LPNX010012582.1:97782-172683 GCA_001517045.1 Pseudotsuga menziesii
GATAAGTGCGTAATTTTCTATGCATAAAACCTATGTTTATTAGTGTTTCTATTTGTGAAGCTTGGAGGCTACACCAAGAATATAATATTTGAGATAAATTCTATTGCTAATAACAAGTAAATTATACAAAGACACTACCTCTAATTTTCTATTGCTAATAACAATTAAATTTTACATATACATTACCTCTAATGCAAAAATAGACATAAACATAGTAAATTATACATAGAGAAGACCTCCTTCATTATAGCTTTTATACCAAATTAAGTTTGTTGATTTACTTAAAGACCTGCGTACTAAATTAAACCCATAGAAATGATAGACTATAAACTATCATCTTTTGATGTCATTAACCAAGTAGTTATTTTACCGTTACATTTTGTTAACTCATTAAACAACATACAACTTTATTAACTAAAACTTGTACCTAAACTTTAAACTAATTTAAAAACTAATTCTATAAAATCCAATTTCATTTTTTAAATAATATTAAAACATATCCTTATATATTATATTTTCACTTTTAAAAATATCTGAAAATTCAATTTTCAAACATTTCCATTTTCCCAATTAAAAATGGAGACTATGCGAAAGCATATGACATTTAGGAGTAAAAACCAATATCAAACTAAGTCATAAACCCCAAAACAAAAATCTATAAGCTAAGTTTAAATAATATAATCTATTTTTAAATCATATTTAAACATATTATTGTTATTGAATATATTTCCATTGTCACAGTATATACAAAAGCTGATATTTAAAAGTAGAAAATGTAAATTATGAGAAAAAATATATCAAAATTTCAAAATTTTCACGAGTGAATACATTAAAATTTTAAAATTTTCATGAGTCAATTAAGCAAGAGTGTAAGCCTTCCACTAATGCTACGTAGGAAGGGGATGAACTCTTTGAGTTCTGAGTCAGAATTGAAACCTTTGAAGCATTGTGCAGGTATTCAAAATATTCCGAGAGATTTAAGGTCGAATTTAAATTTTAACTTGCTGCATCTTAGCCTTTTTCTTTTTATTGTTTTGCAGGTATGAAACAGTATTTACTGATCATGGATCTACTCTCTTAGTTCGATTTGGAATTGCAAGCGGTTGATTATCTAGGACATGTCAAATTCGGACATGTCAAATTTTGAGTTAGGCTGGTGTGTCTGCGTCTTGATTTTTGGTATAATGTGGGGCTTGATATTTAGTTTTCCTCTCTGTGAGTGTGTCAAGCAAATTGCAATATGGCAACATCATGCCCTCCATAGAGATCACTGCGCTTCATTCTTGACTACATTAATATTAATAATGTTATTTTATTCAATAAATTGACTACCTAGTAGCCAGATACTTTTACCCTTCATTATTGACCACATTGTTATTTTATTGAATAAATTGACTACCGAGTAGCTTCATTTTGACTATATTAATATGTAATATTGTTATTATATTGAATAAATTGGCTACCCATACAGTTTTTGTGTTTGGTTTAAAGTTTCAAGAAACGCAAAGTTAGTTTGACAGCAGGTCAAGAATAAAATGACGCCCTAATAACTTGTATGAAGAGGTGGAAATGAGCAGGCAGTTTTGTTACATAATGCAGTCTCGATCCCCCCTGGCTATGGCTATGTAGGCAACCAGACTCTTCTCACGACAGATCATAATGGCCAGGCGCAGTTCTCTTTTTATCTGTGCTAGCAAGATGCTCCGTGTGATGACGCCAACTTCGGCCGTTTTAATTCTATGGCTTGCTTTTGCCCATTATGTTGTTTTTATCTGCCGAGGAGATGTTGGGGACTTTGTCACCAAAGATATCTTCAATGAAATTGTTCTCAGTGATGTGCCTTATCCAGCGGTGGCGTTGAGGATATATTTACCCAAGCTTTCTTCCATGGAATTTTATCTCGGGCTGCTGAATTAGTTTTCCTCATTGCCTTAAGGGGCAACGTATTGTTACATGTAAATTCCTATCTCATTATTTAATCCACGGGGTTCAAGCTTTTACTTATCATTAAAAATATTCATTAATCAATATTCGAGTTATGTGATTATCGCTCTATGCATTGTAAAGAAACACATTCCTCAACGAGTAAAGAAACACTAGTTATTATTTTTGATGTATTCATGTAAGTTAGTATATTTGATGAATAAATGTCCAGAGTAAATGAATAACGAGTTAAACATCAAAATTTTCGCTCTGGACATTGTAAAGATACACATTCCTCAAAACGAGTTATTCATTTTTAATCAATATATCATTCCTGATCCCGTTAGCCTGCAATACACGAAGGAGAAACCGGAGTTTTGCTCGGGGGAGCTCCTTTCTGAAGCCGCTACAGCCCCAAAGCTAACAGCATTTGATTGCAGTGTGCATTGCTGAAATCACATATATACTTTTCATTAAATAATCTTTATACCCATTAAGAAAATATTTATACCCATTAAGAGAATCAGAATAAGCAGCTAAAAGAATGATAGATAAAACTTACTTTGTATAGAGACCTTCCATTTCCAAAGACGAAATCTATTGATCCTTCAATATAGCATTTTAAGAAGTAATGCCTACCAGAATCGTCAAACAACGTATCCTGAAAACCCACCATTCCACAATGCACAAAAGCTGCCTTATCTCCTGACACACGAAGAGCAACCGCTTGTCCACCTCTGGCCCCTGGCAATGGCGGAGGAGCTGTGTTCTGAATAAGAATAAACTCCAGTACTTATAAAAATGGCAAGAAGATCAGATCTCAGATCTCTGTATGTAGATCTGCGTTAAATAAACTGATAAATATGATTATGGTTACCTGAAATGTGATATCTCTAGCACAGAAATAGTCTGATTCAATGGCAACAGAAGCAGTAGCAGCCGTGCCAAGCACTTGTCCGCTTGGGTTTTTGTCATATGCTCTGTTATTCCAAGAAATTATGGTATTTGCACTTCCTTGCCCAATGAACGATATGAACGCTTTCCTTGGATCGACTGTTACCTTTTCGCTGGGCAAATCCAAATCATTCATTCAACTTATAATACCCATAATGTCTAATCTCCATTGCATGTAATTCAAAACCATATGAATATAGATATAAATATACAATGTATATACCAAATAATGGGTGATGCCAACCTGTATATACCGGCATGAATGAAAATTTTCACCCGCTGGCGGTTACCTGGAGGAACCATATCGACCGCGCCCTGAACAGTTAAGGAATGGCCGGTGCCATCCTTGGCCACAACTATAACAAAGCTGTCATTAGGTTGTTTGCCCACGCCACAGAATGCTGAAAGTATGGTATCTTCCGTTGCGGAATTGTAGCTTGTGATCTCCGATACTGATCCTGCTGCAACCTCGTTGGTCCCCTTAGCTGCTGCTGCTGCTGCTGAGCTTAAATATATGCAGAACGCAGTAGTGAATAGAATTAGCTGCAACAGTACTGTCACATAAGGATATCTGTTGTAAAGTAAAAATTAACCCATGGATGATGTAAACCATGAAAGGATCCGAGGGTGACGAAGTGCTCTTAACGAGCGTCTGCTTAACCTACTTAACCTTTTTCCATTAATTATTCATTTTTAATCAATATACATAAAAAATATTCGATAATCAATTATTAATTGAATATGTTATTCATTCTGGAAAGAGTTACGAATTGAGATCGATGAAAACAAAATTAATATTAATGCAATTTGTATCTAAACGAACGAGTTGGCAAGCACTCATTTATCATGCTCAGTATTTAGTGAGTTGCCTGATTTTCTGTGCCCAACATCATTCAATAAAGATGACATATTTTATATCAATGGGACATTTCAGAATCGAACTCTCGACCTTACCCAAAATATGGCAGATCGATCATGCAACCCAAACTCCCTTGTAAGAAGCCCAGCTGTTGAAGCCGTCACGTTATCAATTCAACAGATGCCGCCATATTGAAAGATTAATTCCATAAAATTTGGCAGTCCCGGGCTAGGCGTCTGTCCAAACTTTGACCTACCTCCATACTTCAGTAAAAAAACGTCGCTGTTTATTTTTATAATAATCTTGGAGTGTTTTGATACGTTTTGCAGGCCGTTCTAGTGTGTCTGTTTGAAATGGCCCCAGCCCGATTAAAAGGAGTGCTTAATATTGGCTTCCAGTGTTTCACAACCAGCGGCATCCTGGCAGCTAACCTAATAAACTATGGCACAAACAAAATCCAGCGTGGTTCTGTAACTTCTTCAACATTCGTACAACCTTATGTTTGCATGTTTTTTACCTGTGCAATTTTTTTTTCTTTCATTATGGATTTGATATTTTATTCACTATGCAGTTTGGCTGGGTATTTTTTCATGGCACAAACAAAATCCAGGGCGGTTGGGGAAGCGGGTTTCCTTAGCCCTGGCATCATGGAGGCCAATGAAATGTAAGAGAGCAGGTGCCTGTAACTCCTTCAACATCGGTACAACCCTATGTTTGTATGTTTTTTACCTGTCGGACCGATAAACATGAGGGTTGTTTTCAGAGAAAATGCAAATTTGCTTCAGTCCTCAGGCCAGCCAGTGCCGGTGAATGAATTGGGAGTTACTTTGCAAGGTTTGCTGCATGGAGCTATGTATTACCTGGTATGGCTGATTTTTTTACTGTATTATAGCTTGACGGTCAAGGCATATAGCATTCCTTGTGATGACATATCATTCTGTTAAGGCATAATTTATGTTACAGTTGCAGAATATATTTCATTTTGCATGATACGAAAATTTTGTTTATTTCTTGAACTTATGGTGACCTTTGGATTGAACCGTCCAGGGCTTTTTCAAAGGGAAATAAGATGAATCACTATTACCAAGACGACTTTGATTATTTGGTAGATGATTACGAAATGGCTGATTTTGATGATGACGTTGAAGAAGATGGCCGCACCCAGCTCAGGACTGATGTAGGCTTAGATTCTAAAAATGAATTCGATTCAGTGAGTTCATACTTGGGTCGTTGCATATCTAAACAAAATACTGGTTGTTCTTTCAAAGTTTTTTAGTCTGTAGATTTTCCTGATGATGTGTAGAAGATCTGGTGCCTCATCTAACTCTCAGTTATGTTAGGGGTTGATTGTGATGATAGTTCTGATGTTGGATTGGATTTGTGATTTGGGTTTGATTTTCTGCAGAACATTAAGTCACCTGACACAACAGCTGTTCAAGCCAGGGGTGAAAAACATATTCAGGGTATTCCATGGGATAGATTGAACTTTACAAGGGAAAATTATAGAGAAACTCGTTTACAGCAGTATAAGAACTATGAGAATCTTCCGCGGCGTCGACGCAATCTTGACAAGGTACGCATTTGCAATTTTGGACAGACTCTCTGTTTGGTTGTTCAATTTGTTTTTCAGTCTTTTCTTTGAACGCGCTCTTCATCTCTGATCTGTTTGAAGGTGGTAACTCATTGTCATGTCCTTTTGTGGCTGCCCATGTGGTTTTCATTTTCACGCAGGAGTGCACGCATTTTGAAAGGGGATGTAGTTTTTATGATTTTCGCCACAACACTAGATCTGTCAAGGCCACTATGGATTTTCTATAAAACTTAACTAAATTTCTCATTGAGAACTATGTGCTTAAGGAAAAGCTTACCACATCAACCCTAAAGAATTTAACTTTCTTTTAGGGGACGCCATGACCCTTTAAAGCATGTAAAAATCTTTCAATACTCCTCTTTTAACAAATAACAGACTATGATTAGGGTTTGTATTGCATACATTTTCTGGATCTCCACCCTTGTTTGGATGGTTTTTGATAGCTTCCTTTATGTAAGCTTTCTTCAGTTCATCCTGTGAAGCACTCTTTGGCACTCCCAGAACTTCATAATATCTGGTGTTGTCACTCTTCTTCTTAGGGGCACGAGCTCCGAACATTTTCACTTACGAAAAACAATCCAGTGAAACCCTTCAGCTACAAATTCTTGAGATATACAAACACGCGACGTCCTAGAGCCGTTCGAGTTTTTTCTTAACAGGAGTGAGAGAGAGGCGAGGCGTCCCAAGCTGTATTTTCGTCACGGCTATGTTTCCAGCTACGCATTCTGCGAAAACCTGAGCTTGAAAGAAATGCCAAGCAGCATTGATGTGCATTTAAGGGAGGTTGACAAAAATGCCAGGCAGTAGATGAAGATCAATGACGCAAATTACCCCAATCGTCGGACGAAATCATCCTACGGCTGGGAAAAAAAACCGTATTAATTGGGGGAGTCGACTCCCATTTGTTAAACGCCTTACGACGTAATTACTTGTATATTTACATTTTATTTTTGTTTTTTGAAATCATTTAATACATAACAATGTCCTCTTCTTTTAAGATGCTTTGTCCTCAAAGCAAGGTAATGACGAATATCCTTGAAAAAACTTTTCGTACTTCCATGAAGCATCTTATTTTGGAGAATCTTTCCACTTAATAAAATATTTTTGATGATTCGAGAACGTAGTCTTCTTTCTTTGACATCAATGACGATTTCGGGTTCTAAAACAAGTCACCCCATCTTCGTCCAAGGTAGGAAGTGTCGTTTGAGCAGATTGATGTTGACCCAACAATTTTTTGAGATTCGAAACATGAAAAACATTGTGAATTCGACTTTTGTCTGGTAACTTCAATTCATATGTTACTGGGCTAATCTTTCGTATAATTTGATATGGTCCATAAAACTTGGGGGACAATTTATTCTTTCCTTGTTGCTTAAGTGACAATTGCTTGTTTAGCTGAAGTCTTACAAATACCCAATCTGCTACTTCAAACTCTCTTTTTGTTCTATGTTGATCTGCTTGCTGCTTCATATGATTTTGTGCCATAGTTAAATTATCTTTGAGTACTTGCATTACTCTCTAATTTTCTTCAAGTTGACTTTTTACTGTCGGTACTTTTGCATCACCTTGAACGATTTCCTTCCATCTGGGAGGCTCATAACCATACAATGCTTGAAAATGTGTCATCTTGGTTGACGTATGATAGGTGGAGTTATACCACCATTCTGTAAAATGTAAACACTATAACCATTTGTTCTGCTTGTCAGTGACGGAACTATGAAGATAGGCTTTCAAACATTTGTTGACAACTTTCGTTTGCTCATCTGTCTGGGAATGATAGCCTTGTTAAACTAGCAGCAACAAGGAAGGTCTTCCTTCATGCATGCAAAAGACTTAAATTAGGAAGCCAGTTGTATATAATTTACTTTTCCTAAGTTTACTTTGGAAAATAAATTAAAGTGATATAAATTAACTTCAGTGAAACATTAGTTAAAGTGAAAGTGAAATTATGGTTTTATCTTTACCTAAAGTTATATAAGAGAGATCAATTGGTGGAGAGGACACAATTGCATTCCAACAGAGAAGGAGGAAGAAGTGTGAGAGAGAGAATTTTGGAAAAGAAGATGGAGGAGTACTAACTCAGGAAGACAACCCTAAATTGCAGAGGAGAGAGACATGAGACTTTGGAGGAGGTACATCGTACAACAACAAGTTGCCTTGGGAACCGTGGCATCTCACAGGTTTTTCTCAGTGATTTTTGGGTGTTTTGATTTTTCCATCTAAGACATAAATCGATTTTCTGATATTGTAAAAGCTTTGTATTTTCTTAATAAAAATATCTTCTCGTATTGCTGCACCGATTTTCCCATCTTGGGTTTTCTCTGGGGGTTTCTACCCAAAAAGATTGTCATTTCTATTGATGTGATTGATGTTGTAAATGGTCTCAGTTTTATACTCCGTTGCATACTGTAAAGAAGTTCATGTGTGGTTATTTCAGTTAAATTTAAATATACTGTTTTAGCTCTAGTTGTGCTTTAAAGGAAAATTTACATGGTATCAGAGCTGTGGTGAGCTAAAGCTGAGAGATTTGCAACAATGATAAATTAGGGGCAGATTTATTGAAGACACAAACCTAGACTTCCAGATCTAGGGTTTGATAGGTAAACACTTCACTATGACCGTGCAGTTGAGAGTTGAGGATAGACTCCAGGGTGCTCAAAACTTTCTTACATGGAAATAAATGATTACAAGGATCATGGGCGTCAGTGATGCAGAGGAGCGCATTGAATCCAGGAAAGTTGCACCCATAGATCCGACAGAGTTAATAGCATGGAAGAAGATTGATTCCAGACCCATGTTGATAATCTTGGATGGGGTGAAGGACCACATAGTCCCTCACCTTTCCGAGAAGAAGACCGCATTAGAGATGTGGAAGGTTTTATAAAGTTTGTACCAGAGCAAGAATTAAAACCGGAAGATGGTGTTGCAAGAGACGATGCGCAACACCAAGATGGCCAAGGGAGAAGGAGTGGTGTCTTATCTCACAAGGCTCACACATATCAGGGATGAGCTTGGAGATGGTGGCTCTAAAACTAAGGATGAGGAGCTAGTTCGGATAGCCCTCAATGGATTCTTTAAGCCATGGGACACCTTTGTCAAAGGTGTTGTGGCTCGGGAGAAGCTCCTTGATTGACAAAGACTATGAGATGATCAAGGATCAGGTTTATCCAGTAGTGCCCCACTGATTGTGGATGAAGAAGCTCTATCCCTTACAGGGTAGAGCAAGGGTAAGGCAAAGAGGAAGAATGATGGTAAGAAGAACCTTGACGTGTCAAAGGTAAAGTGTTTTATTTGCCACAAGAATGGACACTTTGCCTCCCAATGCCTAGACAGGAAGAAGAAGAGTAACACTCAGATGGCTGAATTTGCAGAGGTGGAGGAGTTCAACAGGAACTTCGATGAGGAGTTCTACTAGATAGCTTGCATGGCAAGCATCACTGGGAGTAGTATATGGTACATCGACAATGGAGCATCTAGTCACATGACTGGACAAAAGAGATTCTTTAGAGACGTGCAGGAGGGTGGAACATGGGTCCACGTTGAGCTGGTTGATGATCGTGGTATCAGCTGCAGGGAGTTGGAACTGTTTCATTTGAGAGGGAGTCTGGCGAACCCCTCAGTTTTGATGAAGTGTTATATGTTCCAGGATTGACCAAGAATCTCATATCAGTCTCCACTCTGAAGGACAAGGGATATTAGGTGAAGTTCCAAGACCATAGAGTATATATCAGGCCCAAAAGGTCAGATAGGAGTTTGGATCGGGTGATTGGCAAAAATCAGAGGTCTTTGAGAGGTTCTGAGAGTTCAAGACTCTTGTGGAGAACCAAACAAGAAAGAAGATTCGGGTGTTGAGATCAGACAACAGGGGTGAGTACACCTCCAATGAGTTCATGGAGTATTGTTCAACAGAGGGAATTAAGAAGGAGCATACTATGCCCCATACCCCATAACAAAATGGAGTTGCAGAGCGGAATAACATGACTATGGTTGGAGCAACCAAGGCCATGCTATTTGATCAGGGATTACCACTACTCCTTTGGGTCGAGGCATACATGACTGCAGTGTACATTCAGGACAATTGTCCCCACATAGCTTGGGGAGGAAGACACTAAAGGAGGTCTTCACAAGCGCTAGGCTAGATGTGAGTCACATTCGCATATTCGACAGTGTTTGCTATTGTCATGTTCATGCTGACAATAGGAAGAAGCTAGACCCTTCTAGAGATAAGGGGTTACTTGTTGGTTATAGCAAGACTTCGAAGGCATAACATTCCTGCTCGCAAGAGGATCATTGTGAGCTGGGATGTCCAGTTCGATGAAGACAAGGCCTTGCGGAGATCTATGGACTCACCAATAGAGCAGCAGCCAACACATGAAACAGGGATCAAGTTGGAGGAGACATATGTACAGGTACAGGTACATACATAAGACGCATGATCTGGTAGTTAGACGAAGTTAGGTGGACATGATCCTCCTATCTTTGATGGGGAGGATGAGATGCAATAGGAAACAAACATCCAACAGTTGCAACAGGTAGACACTAGGCCAAGGCCTAAGTGGTTCAGGTCTACAATACATGATTCCAAGTAGGTTGATCTTCCACATAGATTTTGTAGAAGGAATGTACCATCAGAGAGCCTTAGTTATATGGCATTGATGACAGAGTTAATTAACTCTAAACCTTCCAGTTTCGAGGAGGCTGCACAACATGAGGTGTGGCATGAGGCCATGGTTGAGGAGTGTGACTCAATTATGAAGAACCAGGTATGGGTGGTTGTGACGAGACCTAACGGCAAGAAGGTGGTAGGATCCAGGTGGATCTACAAGGTGAAGCATGCATCAGACGAAAGTGTGGAAAAGTATAAGGCACACTTCGTGGCAAAAGGGTTTTCACAGAAGGAGGGTATTGACTATGAGGAGACCTTCGCCCTTGTTTCCAGGGATTCTTCTATTTGGACCATTATCTCTTTAGTAGCAGAAATGGGTTGGCGAGTCCATCAGATGGACGTCAAGACTTCCTTCCTCAACCGAGTGATAGAGGATGAGGTGTATATTGAGAAACCAAAGGGGTTTGATGTGGAGAACAGGGAGATGCATGTATGCAGGTTGCATAGAGCTCTTTATGGGCACAAGCAGACACCTCGAGGATAGACAACTATCTACGGGAGATGATATTTCAGCGGAGTGAGGCTGATCACAACCTGTACTTCTTGGCAGGTGAGGTGCCTTTCATACTGGTTCTATATGTGGATGATCTCTTTTTGACAGGAGATGAGAGGCTGATTGGAGATTGCAAGTCCAACCTTGCAGTAGTTTGAGATGAAAGACCTTGAGTTGTTGCATTACTTTCTGGGCTTGGAGGTTTGATGGAGAGATGAATGCTTCTTCATTGGACATGGGAAGTATGCAGTAGCGATATTGAAGAGATTCAGGATCGAGGACTGCAAGCATATGGCCATACCTTTAGTTTCCAACTGGAGGAATATTGATGCATCAGGGTCATACGAATTTGATCCTACCTTGTATCGTCATCTTATCAAATCGCTTATGTATTTGGTCAACACTCAACCAGACATCAACTTTGTAATCAACTCTTTGAGTCAGTTCATGATGGACCCTCTGAGAGTGCATTGGATGGCTACGAAGCACATACTTCGCTACATCAGAGGTATAGTGGAGTATGGATTGGTTTATGAGCGCAGGGGGAGTGTGCAATTAGCAAGTTTTACAGATGCTGACTGGGCATGATGTGTAGAGGACCTGAAGAGTACTTTAGGTTGCTATTTTAGCATTGGGTCAGAGGTTGTCTCTTGGTTCAACAGGAAGCATAAGCCAGTTGCATTGAGCTCGACAGAGGCTGAGTACATGGTAGCTATCATGGCTGCTTGTGAGGGTATGTGGCTGAGGAAGTTACTTGTAAGTTTGTTTGAGTGTGAGCTAGAGGCTACAATAGTTCATTGTGACAATCAGAATGGCATCAGGTTATCTGAGAATCCAGTGTTCCATGACCGAAGCAAACACATAGACATCATATATCACTTCTTGAGAGATTGTGTTCAGAGAGGAACAATTCGATTGGAGTACATACAGATAGATGAGCAGGTGACGAACATTTTCACCAAGGCACTTTCCAAGCAGAGTTTTGTGAATTTTAGGGATAAGTTGGGGTTTCTATCGAAACCCTTCCTCGTTGAGAGGGAGTGTTAAACTAGCAGCAACAAAGAAGGTCTTTCTGCATGCAAAAGACTTAAATTAGTAAACCAGTTGTATTTAATTTACTTTTCCTAAGTTTACTTTGGAAAACAAATTAAACTGATCTAAATTAACTTTAGTGAAACAGTAGTTAAAGTGAAAGTGAAATTAGGGTTTTCGCTTTACCTAAAGTTATAAAAGAGAGATCAATTGGTGGAGAGGACACAAATGCATTCCAACAGAGATGGAGGAAGAAGTGTGAGTGAGAATTTTGGAAAAGAAGACGAAGGAGCACTAACTTATGAAGACAACCCTAAATTTCAGAAGAGAGAGACATGCGACTTTGGCGAAGGTACACCGTACAACAACAACATCGTACAACAATTGCAGAGGAGAGAGACAAGAGACTTTGGCGGAGGTACACTGTACAAAAACAACACCGTACAACAACAAGCTACCTTGGGAACCGTGCCATCTCATAGGTTTTTCTTAGTGATTTTTGGGTGTTTCGATTTTGCCATATATGGCATAAATCGATTTTCTGATATTGTAAAAGCTCTATATTTTCTTAATAAAAATATCCTCTCATACTGCTGCATTGGGTTTCCCATCTTGGGTTTTTTTTGGGGGGTTTTACCCAAAAAGTTTGTGGCGTTTCTATTGATGTGATTGATGTTGTAAATGGTTCTCAGTTTTATATTCCGCTGCATACTGAAAATAAGTTCATGTGTGGTTATTTCAATTAGATTTAAATATATTGTTTTAGCCCTAGTTGTGCTTTAAGGGAAAATTTACAAGCCCAAGCTCATGTTAAGATTGATCCCAATTTGTTTGCAAAATTCTTTCCAAAAATTGCTTGTGAATTTGACATCTTTGTTACTAATGATGATTTTTGGAAATCCATGTAATTTGTAAATATTTTTACAGAATTTTTCAACGATTTGCTTAGTGGAGTCGGTTTTCTTTATACCCATAAAATGTGCATATTTTGTTCGTCGGTCCACTACCACTAAGATTTTATCCTTGCCTTCAGATAAAGGTAATCCTTCGATGAAATCCATGGAGATTTCTTTCCACTTCTGGTTTGGAATGTGTAGCGGGTGGAGTAGCCTTGGTGTCATGGCATTCTTGCTTTTGTTTTTTTGACATATGTCACACCCGGTTACATACTTTTGAATGTCTTTATACATTCTCTTCCAAAAGAATGATTGCATGGCATTGTTGTAAGTTTTGAAAAAACCTACATATCTTATGGGTGGTGAATCATGAGACTTCGTTAAAACCTTAGTTTTAAACCTTGTTGTTGGGGTTGAATAAATCCTTCCTTAATACCAACAGACGTCATTCCTCCATTTGAATTTTGGACTTCAATTAGGATCATCAATTAAGGCACATACATTTGGGTCATTGGCATATTCACCTTGTATTTCTTCCAACCAATCTAGAACTGCAATTGAAATCGCATAAGTTTTGACTTCATCTTTTCGAGATAGGGCATCAACAACAACATTGTATTTTCCTCTTTTATGTAGTATCTCCATGTCAAATGTATCAATTTTCTCTATCCATTTTTTGTTGTTCAGTTAACAATGTTTTTTGATGTAAGAGATGTTGAAGACTATTGTGGTTTGTTCTTATAAGGATTTTGCTCCCTAGAAGGTATTGTTGCCATTTTGTTAAGGCATGTATAATGACAAACATTTTTTTTATCGTATGTAGACTTCAAACTTTATCTCATGCTAAGCTTTCAGCATTCAAATGCTATTGGAAGACCTTGCATCAAGACTGCTCATATCCCAAATCTTGAAGCATCACATTCAATTACAAAGGGTTTTGTGAAGTCTAGTGTTGCTAATACTAGCGTTGATGACATAATGTTTTTCAATGCTCTAAATTTTTTTTCTACGTCATTATTCCATTGAAATGAATTATTCTTTAATAGATTTGTTAGAGTGGCAGTCTTATGGGAATATTTTTTCACAAATCTTCGATAATATCCCGTCAAGCCCAGAAATACTCTCAATTTAGATATGTTATTTGGTTTGGCCCACTTGGTGATTGCCTTGATCTTACTTGGTTCAACCTTTACTCCTTCCTTTGATATTATATGGCCAAGATAGTTCACTTCTTCCTTTCCAAAAGTGCATTTTGACATTTTTGCATAAAATTGATGTTCTTCCAAAATGGTGAGTACTTGATCTAAGTGTTGGAGATGCTATTTCCAAGTTTTTCTATATATGTGGATATCATAAAAAAATACTAATACAAAATTTCTCAAATATGGTTGGAGCAATTTATTCATTGCGGCTTGAAATATGGCTAGAGCGTTAGTTAGTCCAAAGGGCATTACTTTGAACTCATAACTACCCTCATGAGTACGGAAAGAAGTTTTTGCTACGTCTTCTAATCAAACCCTGATTAGATAGTACCCTGATCTCAAATCTAATTTTGAGAAAAACTTAGCTCCATGAAGTTTGTCCAACATCTCATCGATGCATGGGATATGCAATTTATTTTTGGTTGTTATCTTGTTCAACTCTTTGTAATCTATGCATAATATGAAAGATCCATCCTTCTTTCGAACCAACACTACTAGAGTTGCATAAGGGCTTCTTCTTTTTGAAATGACACCACACCTTAACCGATAGGTGATGTGGATATCTGTACAGTGTGATATTGACATGTTTTGCCCCCGATTCCACCTCAATTATGTGTTCAATCTTCTTGTTTGGTGGGAGCTCCATCAAAAGCTCTTGGAACACCTTGTGGTGTTTTTGAATTAACTCTCGTATTTTTGGTGGTTTGTAGTCATCTCCTTCACATGTTAGCAACTCTATCTCTTGACATTGAGTTATGTAAGCAGGTGATCCTTTTCAAATTAACCTTTCCATTTGATGTGATGTAGCTAGTTGTGTTTGAGGTGGTTGGAAACTGTACAATTTGTATTTTTTCCTTAGTTACTTGAACTTGATGAAATGCTCTTGATAGTTAGTGGAGTAAGTACCCAATGTTTGCAACCATTGGATTCCCAACACCATGTCTACTCCTCCAAGAGGTACTGCAAAGAAGTCAGTTTCTAGGTTATACTCTTGCATTTGTAATTTAACCTTTGAGTTATTAGCAACTCCATCTCTTGACATTGAGTTATGTAAGCAGATGATCCTTTTCAAATTAACCTTTCCATTTGATGTGATGTAGCTAGTTGTGTTTGAGGTGGTTGGAAACTGTACAATTTGTATTTTTTCCTTGGCTACTTGAACTTGATGAAATGCTCTTGATGGTTAGTGGAGTAAGTACCCAATGTTTGCAACCATTGGATTCCCAACACCATGTCTACTCCTCCAAGAGGTACTGCAAAGAAGTTAGTTTCTAGTTTATACTCTTGCATTTGTAATTTAACCTTGTGACACTTTCCCACCTTTTCAATATTCTTACCATCTGCTACCATAACCTTTATGCTAGGCACTTAGTATACAAATAAGTTGAATATCTTAGCAAGATTAACATTAATAAAGTTATGGGTATTGCCAGTTTTTACGAGAATAGAGACATTATTATATGCCCATTTAGCTTCAATGTTTGAGTTTGGGATATCACTGTAATGGAAACTAATGATATTTTTGGTGTATTATCTTCTATTTCTGAGTGGTATCATCCTTAGCTGATTCTTCATTTTCAGATTCATCTTCTTCTGCCTTGCAGACATACAACTTTTGGGGGTTTCTCTTTTGCAAACATCTATGCTTAGGATCCCATTTTTCTCCACAATATTTTCACTTTCCTTCCTTCATCCTCTGGGCCTCCAAACAAGGTTTTGCTCCTTCCCTTAGATGTGGCGGCGTATATTTTGAAGTTCCCATATTTGCTGATTTGGGAGGCTTTCTCTTGGAGTAGTTTTTGTCGAACTAATATGAGCGGATCTCTTGAACTTGTTCTTGATGATCTTGGCCTTACGTCTTTCCTTCTCCATGGTAAAAATGTTATCTAATTCTAACTCATCAAGAATGTACCGTTTTAGTCCATGTATGTATGTTTGCATTCGTTGGTCATTGGTTAGTTTTGGAACTCGAGTTGCCAAAGCTTCCCATTCACACGTGTACTCATTTACATTGCCTTTTTTCTACAATTTGTTGATCTTAGCAAAAACGTATTTCTTAGTTACACCTTGAAACCTTTTAAGAAGATCATTTTTAAAGTTATTCCACTGAAGGAACATACCCTCGTTGCAGCCTTCCACCACATGTACCAATTACATGTGTTACTTTCCAATTGCATGGTGACATATTTAATCTTCTCACTATCGTATTGGATGTTATGAATGTCAAAGTATTCTTCTGCTTTATTGATCCATGCGATGCATTGCTTTTCGTCACCATCGTATGTGGGTAATTTTAATTTTACCCTTATATGTTATCCATGTGATGGGGGAACTAATATTGATAGAATGTTAAAGAAAGGGACTCCATGCGGTGGCGTTCTGTCTTGATGTATAGGCGACTTGGGCGTGCTTGGATGAGGTGTATTGAAAGGGTTTAGTGGTGGGTTATGGCTAGGTGGGGGAACCAAAGTATGCATCTGTAATCTAGCCAAGATATTGTTGAGATACTCTTGATTTTTTTTTTAATCTTCCTTCAACGCATTAATGCCTTGCTCTATTCCTATCTTGAGTCCTGCGACGGTTGATGTTAATGTGTTATTATTATTTTTCGATTTCTACCTTGTTTTGCATACGTTTTCGTCCAGTTGGTCCAATCTAGCGTTGACATCTCCCATTCTTGTGATTGCTGAAATTTTCTCTACGCTAAATCTCGATTTATTTTTATTGGTTGTCTGTAACCACGATTTTTTTGTTTGTAAATTATAAAAATTTCAATATTAATATAATAGTATTATATAATATTTAATTTTATTAAATTTATATCATTGTAGAGAAAAAAAACGTGGGAGAAAAAAAACGTGGGAGAAAAAAAACGTGGATGACGCTAGAGGGTAGTGTGAGTGTAATGGAATAATGGATGTGGAGGCAAGGCACGGGTGCGGGCTTGTGTGTAGGGATTATAGTGAGAAGGGTGAGTGGGAAGTGAGGGTATGTTGGGACGCAACAAGGAAGGAGGAGCCGAGGGGAAAAGCGTGAGAAGGCTGGGCGCGTGGGCGCGTGGGCACGTGGAGAATGGAGTGGGGGGAGTAGCACGAGGAGAGAAAAAAATGGAAGGGAGGGGGGAGAACGCGGGAGAGGAGTTGCGCGACCCTGGAGCAGCGTCGCAGTGGATAGGGCGTGGAAGATGGGTGGTGGAAGGTAGACGCGGGCATAAGGAATGTCATGGGAGAATGAGGGAATGCGCGAGGGGGATGGGAAGGAGCACACGAGAAGGGAAACATGGGATGTAGGGATGATATGGAGGGATGTGGGAGCAGGAGGAGAGAGAGCCGAGGTGGACAAAGCAACAGAAGAGTGGATCCCATCGGCGACAACAACAATGGGCGACGACCTAGCTCTCATACCATTGGTACAAGAAACAAAACATGAGATGTATACAAATAAATGAAATTATTAAAAAATGTCCGATGATGAACATTACGAGGGAGAAACATAATATATACTTTTTTCATATGGAAAGATCCACGGGAAGCCCAGCAATACTTCCCTACATTAGTGGATGGTAGAGGTGGTAAACCGCCGGCCATCTTAGCAGAAGGCCTAACCCCAGAGGACTCAAGGATCGAACCCGTGACCTCCCCCCGAACCGAGAGAGTGTGCGCACGTCTTACCAATTGAGCTAACCCTTAGGGCTAAACCGAATATATACATGTCTTATTGGGTTTTGAAATGACTCATCATAAGTCACTACTTTTGACTTATCCTTTAATTACATTTAATATAATTACTTATGTATTTACATTTTATTTTATTTTGGTTTTGTCTAATCATTTAATATATAACAAAGCCCTAGGGTTTAGCTCATTTGGTTGTCACCACTGTTATTGGGCATTTGGCCTAAACTGTGTCAACATGTGTCCAGTTCAAATCTCCTTTAGTTAGGTGCACGAGTCTTAGTCAACATCAACATCAACATATTTATTAGGAATGCCATCATTGGGTTTTATTTAAAAAATGTAATTTTTAATTACGATAATTGCTCAAGACAAAAAACATTTCTGTAAGCACAAAATGATCAAGAGCTTCGTTGCATAAATGGTTCTAAATGGTAATGGAATAAAATAACTTCATAGTCATCAAATTTCTGTCAAGGATGCTTATTTTATGCGACAATGGAGTTGTGTATTATGAAAATTTCAGATTATCTTGTCACAGAGTGCTCGCCAGATTCTTGCACTAAAATTTAGTTCTTGGTCTCGACTTTTCTTTAATCAATTCCAAATTTCTTAAGAAGAGAACAAACAAATTGTTTGGCACATTGTTTGGAGTGGAACTTCCAAAATTTCCGCAGGGAGGATCCTTTTCAGAAATATGTTTTTTGTGAATCATATCCGTTCTTGAAACATAATGGTTCAAGCTTGTTGTGTTCATATTTGTAAGAGCAAAGCATTTATTCTCAAACTCATCTTATTGATCTACTTTCTTTTTCCATCTCTAGAGTTTTTTCCGTGCTAATAATTTATAGAGAGGATGTCCCATTGAGGGGTCTTTCATTTTTAGTTAGTTGTTTTTGTGGAGGAGAGGATATTTTAGAGTTAGAGAAACAATTCCATGATGCCACAAAATAGATATACCAATTGATGTATTATAGATGCACCTACATAACACGTCCCACAAAGGAGGCGAAGGTTGAACAAGAAGGCATAGTCATCCCACAACTACTTAGACATTATGTTAGTAGGAGCATTGCTTCCTTGTGGCTTCCCCCATTGGCATAAGGATCCTAGTATGCTAGGGCTTATATGCTATCACAAACCAATCCTCACAACCAATGTGGGATAACGCACAAGGAGACAAGGATATTTTATAGTCGTAGAAGCAATCTGAAGACACCACAAGATATACACATTCAATTGATGTCTCACACACATGCACACACATGATGCATCCTACAAAGGGAGAAGGGAAGGTCGAGCAATGATGCATACTCGTCCCTTAACCAAATAATTGTTCCAAGTTACCAAAACATAGACATTCAACAGGTGTTTCACACACACCCACACAATACGTCCCATAAAGTAGGGAAAGGCCAAGCAAGGAAGAATACTCAAAGTGCAACCAATTGACCATTATTTTAGGAGACACCACTTTGTTGTGGTTGCCACCATTGGTGTTGGGTTGTTTAGTTTTGATGTAAAATATAGTGGTGCCATCAAATTAGACAAATAGATACAGAGCCTTGCTAGTCCGATTGAAGATTGTTGACGGGATTGAAATGACAACATCAGGAAATATTCTAGGTGATGCAGAAGGGAAGAACTAGAAGTAGGCCAACAACTTTTTAGTTTTGAGTGCACCTTCTCGCCCTTGGGTGCATGTGTATAAATGTAAAGGCCTTGGCTAGTAGTTGGATATTAGTTGAATGCTAAAAGGATATTGGTTCTATGTATTGGCTTTAAGAACTGTTATGCAATGTTGTTGCATTGTTCTTATGTGATGTTGTTACACCCTAGTAGTTGATTAGAGGCTATGTCATGATGTATTGGATTGTAATGCAAATCAATGGAATGAGGCTCCCGTTTCAAATTATATTTTTTGTTTGATTGTATGGTGATGATGCCTTTTTATTTCTGTTGCTTAGCTATTATGTATAATGATGGTTTTTGACTGCACAATACCTTCAAGTTTAAATGAGAGATGATATGAATGATAGTGGTTAATAATTATCTCTTTATTTTGGGTTTGCGGTATGAGTATACGTGGTTTATAGCATTGATTGTTTGCTAAGGACAAGTCTTGGGATGGAAATTGGCCATGTCAATCATATTGATTAAATCCGTGCACAACTTTTTGTCTCAATATAATGCTTCAAGCGATACCTTCCCCATGAAGGGGATTGAAAATTCTAGCACCTAAACTACATTGGACCCCTTGTTGGACAATGATGCATTCCTAGGTTTCAAATCAAATCAACAAATGGATTAGTTACCAAGACCCTATCATGAAACATGTCGTTTTGACAGTGTCATTGTTACATTGACCCAAAACTATGTGGAGGATTGTTGGTTTAGACAAATCAACCTCTATGTAAGTATGCTAAGGAGCATCGATCAACTTTATTACATGATGACCACAATACCATTGAAAGCTTTTGGGTAGAATTTTCAGTGGCACAGTTTGAATGGTTGAGTAGATTGGGGGAGCATGTATCACTCGGTTGGAAAAGGAGGGAGGTCCAATGAATGTTCAAAACCTAATTTCATTGCATATATTTTTGATCATGAAGGTGCAAGAGTAGTTGATTTTTGGGTTAAAACATGGTAGAATTCACAATAAAGGAACGATTCAGAAGTATTTTTCATTAGTAGAGGAACGATTCAAGAAGGGACCTCATACGAGGCTAATATAAGAAATTGTGACATGTGGAAAGGTGTTTTTGGCAGAAGAAGACGATGACTTAAATCATCAGTCATGGTACTATAAGCATTTGTGCTTGGGGGTGATCTAGGATGGAACCAAAATAATGATTGGTTGAAGGTAGCATGAAGGAGGTGCAAGATCAGGATAAAGTGGAGCAAGCTTCAAAATAGATTGCAATATCCAAATAGTGGTGGTTGCACAAGATACAATAGATTCATTGGGAAGCTAAAGTGTTGAATAAAAATATTGAAGAGAAGGAAAACATATACGCATGATTGTTGAAGTGAAAATGGGAGATGGTGTTGGTTAATGGTTGAGAGAGCGTGGATTGGAAGTGGAAAGAAGATCATATCGAGAAGTAGAGAAAGCGATAGAGGAAGCACAACATGTGGGTGAACATGTTCAAACCAATGGTTTAGAGACATTGCAGTGGGAATCCACGTTTGAAGAAAATTCTAATTAGTTGACGCAAGAGGGAATGATCGTCAATTTGCAAGATGATGGGTTGATCGATGGCATGTTCCTACTATTTGAAGAAGGAGATACAAGTGTAACATATATGGTACATCTTGAAGGAACTAGAGCTGGTCCAAAATCATCGTTTCCCTTGCATACTTTAACCCAATTGAGGTAATTGTTAGTTTTTCATCTATTTCTAATTTGAAAGCATCCTTGAATAATGGTTTAAGAAATAGTAATGGTAGATATTCATGTTTAGAAGGAAGTATAGGTATTGTTGGAAGTGCAATTATCACTGTTAATCCTTATTCAATTGGTGGGACAAATTTGGTCATCCAACAAAGCCTGGAACGTTTCATTTTAGTGAGCCAACAAACCAACATTATTGTAGGAGCAATAACTAATCGGGTGTTGCACCTTCTCAAGTTCTTTGGAAAGGGAAACATTTATGCATAAAAATGTTGGTTCCTATCCAAATCAATTTGGAGAGTGAAGATGACCACCTACTCGAGATAATCATTTTGTAGAGTTCCAAATCACGTTGCATGGCAGGGACCTGTATTGGTACAAAAAAATTGTAGACATTGATCCCCATGGTACCGCTAAGACCTTGGATGAATTAAAAACAAACTTTATAGCCGAGTTCTAGAAACCAATGTAACATGGTTGAGTTGAGTTAAAATACACTAGGTCATTGGTGAAAGTGACTGGGAATATGATCAATGATTCCATGACCTGATTAGTTGGTTGATGTATTTGATTCATGAAACAAAACATAAAGAATGCTTCATCTAGGGTCTCTTTCCATTGAATAGGATAGCACTCTTGCAATATAAATAGTCACTGCAATGGAAAGCGATGGCCCAAGCAATGAAGACCGATTCCATGAAAATATGCCTTGGTACTATTTAAACATGGCTTGTAGCTAATCCCTTGACTAACAAAACTCGCAAATTCACACATGTCCAATTTGGTTGGTCTACCCTAACATAGTAGATACAAGAGACGAACCATGCTAAGATGGGGAGGGAGTAGGTCAAATGCATAGTCTACAAAATAGAGGGAGATCACTAGTAATGATTGCCCCTCCTTATGGATGGGGTTGTGGCTTCCAACTCAACCCCACCACTTTCTAGTTTTTTGGGCAATCTGGCTAATTGATATTGTGAAATTTGCATAGCTTATGACCATGTGCCTCAACCTTGCCTAATGTTGTATAAGTTCACTTCTATCTCGATCACAAGAATTTATGACTTCTACAATACACACTCATAAAATAAGGAATTGTTGTGCCTTGCAATCATTCATGGAGTGATTCAAGAGAACTTCCGTCCATATGGAGGAAGCGATGGTTAAACTCATCGAAGGAGCATCTGGTAGAGGCTACCGAGGTGGATACATAAGGGGATGCTGAGGAAGAAGGAATGGCAAGCAAACATGCCTCATAAGATATTACAATTGTGATGACAAATGACATATATCCTAGGATTGTCCATAGTTAATGAGAGTGAAATGTTGCCATGTCATGCTATTGAGAATTGTTTATATTTAATAGTGAAGGTGCAATAAAGCAACACAAACTTAGTGAACCCTAAAACTTAGAACACCATTGGGTTAAGGTACCCAAGGATCAATGTAATAAACAATGGAGGGGCTCACATGTGTTGATGACAACAATTAAGAGTCTTTCAACATAAGAAAAGCCACTCTTGTAGGTCTTGCTTTTGATGTGCCAAAGAATATGGATTACTTCAAGAAGATTTTAAAGCACTTGTGTAGTAGGGAATGCCGCAAGTGTTCATTCAATTGATTAGTTTCACACTAGTTGTCTATGGTCAAGAAGAAGGGTATAGGGGCTGCATCACAAAGTCACGGAAGAAGTTGATTTTTTAGAGGCGCCTCATGAATTCTTCCATTCCCTTGTTAAGATTCTGGATGATGAGAGTTTGATAAGGAAGTTGTAGTTATAATTCTAGCAATTCATCGAGGGAAGGGAGGAACTTGTCGATGCCTCTTTGCTCGAGAGACAAGTTTGATGGGTTGGTAAGAAGAAGAAACCTAGATTGGTCGATATTTTCAAATGGATTCCCAATTCCATGGTTACGAGGTTCGAGATGTCAGTCCAACATGAACATCTTTCTAAAGAAGTCACAGAAAATGATGGGGAGCCTACGCCTAGTCTACTCAACCATCTAGTTGTGGATAGCAATCCAATGTAGGATCTACCCCATTGCCCATTTGGAAAATGTTGAGGTCAATCTTGGAATTGTGAAAACTGGAAAATTTAAGGTTATCAATATTGTAGATGAGATTCATGGTACTTTCCCTGCCGTCTTGGGGTTTGAATGGTCAAATAACAATGAATCCATCACCAACTTGAAGAAGGTGGAAATGTATTTTGAAGTTTGTGGGACAAGAGTGATACAACCTATCGATTTTGTTATAGGGGTTGATACACATAGTTGATGGATGGTGTCATGGATGGCACATTGATAAATTAGTTGTATAATTTAACAATCAATGAGAGATGATTGGTAGGAGCACAAGCACGAGATTTCATACTACCATTATGCTATGGTTAGGTCAATGTGACGGATTAACACTAAGTTGTGGGAGCCTCCCTTTTCTATGGCACAAGGGATGTAGATTTCTTGGAAGACATGTGATTAGTGATCCCCAAAAAATAGTTAATTTCGAGACAAGACACAACCTTGAGGTATACTCCCTCTAAATGGTGGGCTATGCATAAAGATAATTGGAGATTTTTGGAAGAGGTCTAGACTATGTTGCAACATTGATTCAACCCACTGCTCATGTATTAGGTTACATATAATTCAAGACCAAGGGAAGGTATGGTTTCCCTCAGATAAGTATATGAGGGAGTGATGCACCAGGTGTTGTATAAAAAGATTTGTGTCAAAGAATGGACCAAGGAGGGGTGTCCTGAGCAATGATAGGTACATAATTCATACACACCTTGGGGCTCATCCCTAAGGCATGGTATTTGCAGTTCAATGTTGGACGAGTATATGTGGAACACTCAAGGAAGTATTTTGTGTGACCTTCACATGCCTTGGTAAAACTCTTGGCATCCCATCCACTCTCAAGTCTATTTAGCCATTTCTATTTAGTAGGAAGTTGTGCAGACCAAGGGGTTACATATGTAAGGTGCATTAGTAGAGGCTGTGAATGCTAGACCCAATCAAGAGCTAGAGTGATTGAAAGAGGGCCTTCCAATTCTATGATAAAGTGGATCTAAAACCATAAGAAGATGATGACCTAAAGTATGTTGTGACACTTGCACTTCAATGAATCTAAAGGAGAAATGTCGATCAAGGAAACAATGGATGATCAAATCAGGAAATATATAGGGAGTTGTTCAATATTAAGTAATTGAATATTGGTTCAGAGGAAGAACCTCAATTGACTTCTATAGGAGACTATTGGTACAATGGGGCAATATTTGAGGTTGCGACTCTACTCAAGGAATACATAAATATTTTTGTTCACAACTTTACAGAGATGAGGGGAATTAGGGTAAAACTTTGCAAGATGCGGATTGAGGTAAAGTCTGATGTCAAGTTGATCAAAATGAGAATGTACTAGAAAACCACAAAAATAAAGGATAATTTGAAAGAGGAAATCAACAAGATGCTTGCAATAGGATTAATATTTATTGTGGAAGAATTAGACTGCATTAGTTTGATAGTGATCCAAGACACAAAGTTGGGAGGTGGAGGTATCCGACTTTGCGCGAACTTCTGAGCTTTGAATATGCTTGCATTCATGACCCCTTTCCCTCCCCCTTTAATGATGAGGCATTGGATAACATCGTTGGGAAGGAGACTTATTTGTTCATTGAAGGGTTCTCAAGGTACCATCAAGTTTAGATAATGGAAGAAAAAATCAAAATGACTTTCACAATAGAAAGGGGATTCTATGCCTACAATGTCATTCTTTTTGGCTTGAAGAACTCTTCGACAATATTTTATAGGATTGTTGTAGGATATTTTCATGACTATTTATAGGTTATTGAAATATCATGTCATGATGTTGTAGCTCATATTCAAGAGGTGTCATCAACTATAATTATCCTTGAACTTTAAGAAATGCATTTTTTTCACACCCTTTTGTATCCTTGAACTTTAAGAAATGCATTTTTTTCACACCCTTTTGCAAGGTGTTGGGTCATATTTGTAAATTCTCCTAACCCTAGGTGAACGACGTCTTTATTTTCTCAAATAAATAAACAATTATTTAATTTGCAAAAACCAAATTCTTCACATAGCAGTAATCACACATATAGCTGGAAAATGAATAGTGAAGCATAAATATAGTACATAGACAATTTTTTTATTCAAACCACCTTTTTCTAACTCAAATCTTACAAGGAAGCGTCCACAAATTCCAGAACTAACATTTGTACGATACACTCAAACTTGGTAAAATATGCACACTTATTATGGAAATCTTCCCACTAGAAATCAAGAAATCCACCACTACGAACATGTTCATATACACCTGTACAGACATGTTCATATACACCTGTACTGACATGTTCATATAGATTTGTGTGATTGTACATATCTTGTGATTTTACTTGTTTGACACTAAGATTGTGTCGAAGCTCCCGTTTCAGCTACAAACATCAACACTCCCTCTTAGCAAGGAAGGAATTATGCACTAATCCAAGTTTGCCTCTAAATTCTTAAAGCTTTTTTTTTTCTTTCTAAGGGATTGGTTAGAATATTGGTAACTTGCTGATATGTGAGTACATACAGGAGCTTCACCGCTCCCTTCTAAATCCTATCTCAAATGAAGTGATATTGGAGCTCAATGTGTTTGGATCTGTAATGAAAATTGGATTCTTAGAGTTTGATACAACTCATTAGGGGAATTTTGAGGTTTAAAATGGGTCTAATTTTTTTTTTTTTACCAAAATCAACTTTAAAAGAACCAATCACATTCTAGAGAATGACATCATCCTTATAGTTGACGTGACATTGCTTAAGTTAAAAGTACTTGTCAAATTTTAAATGGAAAATGCAAACCCATAATTAACCATACTCATTATGAAAAAATAGTCATACATTACTTTTGAATACAATATATGTTTACCTTAATACTTATAAAATAAATTACTTTAAAATACTTTCATATATAATAAATATGTTAATATAAAATATATTATTAAAATGAAAATTCAAACATCAATTCGAATTCAAACTTCCATTTATTCGTACATACTTGATATGTTGAATGTGTGGGAGTATTAATCTTATATAATATTGAAATTAGTACTTCTTATATAATATTCTATATAAAAGTGAAATTAGTACTTATATAATGTATGCGAGTACTTATATAATGAATGCGAGGTATATATTTTGTTTATTTATAAGGTAGTTATTATATCAAACTTTTTCATATAGTATTTTTATTATATTAAATTTATTATAACACTATAGATTATAATATTGTTATAAATAGTTAAATTTTTAGATATATATTTTTGATAAATAAATATTTTTACATGTTTAAATTTAAAAATTTAAACATATAAATTTAATTTTTAAATTAAATTAAATTAAATAATATTAATTATATTTAATTATATTCAATATTTTAATTTATAATTTTGTTGAAAATTGATTTAATAAATTATATATATAATTTAACTAAATTTAACTTAAGTTTATAATTAAAAAATTAAGTATTTTATTTTATTTTATTTATTATTATATTTATGTAACTTCTTTTTCTAGTCATATTAAAGATATTATTATTATTATTTTATTTCTAGACATCTTTTCAATTTAACTCAATCATAGTTATATAGATTGTAATGCAAAAGGTGAGTTGTAAATAAACCTTCCATGCAAAATGATTAATTCATAATATTTTATTATATCTTTTATGAGGCCCATTTTAGACCTCAAAATTCTCCTAATGATGATTATCACAATAAATCATCATGGGATCCAACTCTTCATCAAATTAACCTACAAGCAACTTGCGAAGATATATGGCCTCACAAATAGCTATACTGGTTGCCAGATACTCTTCCTCTACTGAGTTGAGTGCCACAAACGTATGCTTTCGACTAAACTAGGATATCGTCATTGATGCCAAGCTGAAGCAACACCCTGAGATATTTTTCCTATTCGATGCATTGCTTGCTCAATCTAAGCATGTATACCTCTACAACTTGACCTAACCATCTCCAAGATATCTTAGCTCATACTCTATTGTTCCCCTCAATATGTTAGTCTGTAAGTACATGTTTTATTACTACCCAATGGCCGTGCCTCGACTCCACCATGAACTGATTGAAGGTGTAATAAGCCAAAATTTGTATTAACTAGCTATATAAATAAAAACATAGGATAAATAAGTAAAATGTATGTTAAATATAAATATAAAAATAAATAATGAAAAGGAGAATTTGTTAATTAAATTTAATTAACTATAAATTGCTCAAGTACCACAACTATAAAAATGAGGAGGATCGAAGGGGAATGGCATATTATTCGATTTGGATTCTTGCCAAGATATAGAGGCTTACATAAGAAATAAAAGATGTGGCTTAAGTTTATCGGTTAAAGGATTGAGACCTCTTAGTGGTTCACTGAGATGTTGGTTGGGTGGAGAGTCTTTTTCTATGCATTGTTTCCTTACATTGTTCGTATGTTGTGAACATAAAAATCAATATTATATTTAATAATATTTAATATTAATTCAAAAAAGAGATAAAGAAAAGAAGAGAACAAAAATAAATGTTATTTAAGGGATAACTGTTTTTGAGGAATAAACGAGCTTCAAGATATAGTTGACCAATTTATGATGTTTTGAGGACAAAACATTTTTAAGAGAACAACATTGTTATGAATATTAAATGACTAAATGACTGGTAAAATGACAATATTATAAAATATATTTAAATATTAATATATTGAAAATGTGCCTTCTAAAGATGTGACTTTATGTAAAAGTCATCATCAAGCCTATATAAGCTACGACTTTCTTATTATCCCCGCAGCAGGCAGGTTATATTGTATTTGATAATGCGTTGAATGCGTATTAGTTCTCGTTTGACTCACTAAAACTTAAATATTTTATAAAGTTCAACATTGCAAACATTATATATATATATATATTTTAAATATATGAAAAATGATTTATGTACGATAACATAGGTCTTATTTAGAAATGATTATCAGCTTTAATTTTCTTTGCATGCACTTAATGTCGTGTGACTTGAAAAGGTCCATATAATTTATTGCCAATTTCATTGATTGGGTAGTGGCTGCGTATGTGGATGTTGTGAGTGGTAGATTCATTACACTGATAGATTTGGAATGGCAAAAGCATTAACGTGCCGATCACTGGGTGGGCTCTATTCCATTGACATCGACCGTACTCACCTCCACACCAGCTTAATCAACATTTATATCTACTACCAACTCTACGAGCGGTGTAATAAATCATATGTTTATGTGCGTAAATGGTGATTTCAATTTCGTGTCAATTGGCTAGACCTCTATCAATAAAAAAATATTGAAACTATCAAGACTTAAAAATAATATTATAATTTACTCTTCAATCACGTTTTATATGTGTACATTTTTTATTAATTTATTTAAAGATATGTAATATAGTAATTTTGGTCCATTAAAAAAAATTACATTTAAAAATTTATTTATATTAAAAATTAAGTAAAAGTTATACTTTATTACAAAATTAACTTTATTCAAAAATATATTTTCCTTATCTTAATATAATTTTTTATAAAATTAATTAAAATTAAAAAAATATAAATAAGTTATCTATAAATTAAATTTACATAAAACTATTTAATACATAGTTACATATTATATGCTCTTTTATAAAATGCTCTTTTATAAAACTATTTAATACATAGTTACATATTATATGCTCTTTTATAATCTTTAAGGATATATTAAAAATAAAATATAAACTTAAGTCACTCATTAACATATTTGAAAATAAATATAACTCAAAATACAATTTTTGAAAAATGAATATAATTGAAATGCAATGAATATAATTGAAAGTATATGCAATGTGGCAAATTGCTCTGCAAATACATGCAATGTAAACAAATATGGCTTACTCTTCGCAATAACATGGTAATTATGATATTTATGAGTTTGGGTTTTAATACTTTACAAGCAACTACTTCATTATTTAGCTTAATTTATTAAAATTTTAAATATTATATTTTAGTTAAAATTTAATATTTTAAGTTTTTGTATTGTATAAATATTTGATATATTTTTTCCAATTTACTTATAAATTTTATTAAAATTATTTAAAAATTAATTATTATAAAAATGAAATAATTTAAAATTAAATTTCATACATGTATTAATAACGAAAATTTAATACCCCTGAGGTGTAGACCAATTGGCAACCGTGCACTTGTTAAGGTGTACGGGCTGTTAAGCAAGTCAAGGGTTCAAACCTCGTTGCATCCTGAGATGTGTTGTGGGGGTCAGCGTATTCTTCTGGAGGTTATAGTGGTAGCGGTTGGAATTGACCCCGTGTCACGCGAGTACGAAACCGGTTAGTTGCCGATTACTCCAGATACAAAAAAAAAGAAAAACCAAAAATTTAATATATATATATATATATATACATGCTTATTGATTAATATCTATACGTAAAGATAATGTTTATATATTTATTTAAAATTTAGAATTATATATAATGTTTATACATATTTATTTAAAAGTTACAATTATAAAATTTAATACCCTCGAGGTGTAGACCAATTGGCAACCGTGCACTTGTTAAGGTGTACGGGCTGTTAAGGAAGTCAAGGGTTCAAACCTCGTTGCAGCCTGAGATGCGTTGTGGGGGTCAGCGTATTCTCCTGGAGGTTATAGCGGTAGTGGTCGGAATTGACCCCGTGTCACGCGAGTACGAAACCGGCTAGTTGCCGATTATTCCAAATACAAAAAAAANTACATATTTATTTAAAAGTTACAATTATATAAATTTTTTTGCTTGTAAAATGTGAGTTGTTACATATTTTTTCAAGTAATCTGCTTCATTATATTCATAATATACATATCAAATTATACAATAATTATTAGGTCTTAGTGGGTCCATAATGTTTAAAAAAAGTTCATAAGATTATGAAGGGCCATGCAAGCCTTAATTTACTCATGAAACTATGGCTTTATATCACTCTAAGTGGTTTATGACCCTTCATAGTTTCATTAGTAATTTTTGGTAAAGATTAAATACAGACTACTACCACTAGCCTGCTAAAAAGCTCGAGGTTTAGAGCATCTTTAGAAAGAGAATATGCCTCAATACATATTTATCCAATATATATTTTTGATAAGAACATTCTAATATATATTTTGGGTAAAAATATTTTTTTCATATTCTCTTATTTCACATTTAGTAATATATTTTATAATTACTTTGATATTTGATAATAAAATCTAAAAAGATTTTGGAATTAATTTTGATATTTGATAGTTATTATAATTTCTAGAGTAAACACAAATAATACACTGAAACATTTAAAACAAAACTTAGGTGCTCATTTATTCTACATAAGAGAGAGGTAATGAGCAACTATGTTAATTATTCCACTTGTTAAAGTGTTATCAAGAAACATTTTATTCACATATTTTGGTATATATGTACTCTAATTTGATATTTATATTGAATTGGTTCCTACCTATTTCAAGTTATATCATATTTTATTCCCAACTATGCATTGCATAAGTACCTATTTCACAATATATTGTATTTTATGGATAACTCTACAATGCTTATTAATTACCTTCACTTTTAAAGTTAATCCAATGCTCATAATTTAACTATCTCATCTACAGGACTAGCTACTACTTAGCACTTGTTGTATATCTCATCTAAATAGTAGGTACTCAGTCTCGAGAACACGATCGATCATCAATGATCTCTCGTGGTTCTTTTTGTTGTCGTCACCGTAAAAAACGATGCTCAGTATCGCATACCACATATGCATGCCACATGTCTTGAACAATTGAAGGAGCAATTGCAGTAAGGTTCCATTTCATTTCAATTGGTGGACATTGAAGAACAATCACATCAAATCCACCCTGAAACTCAACTAGAAGTTAGCTTACAAATATTACCAGCCAAAAGCTAAAAATATTTTACATGTAGCAAAGTAATAAATGCTACGGCGGCAGCACTGTGGGTTGTTGGATCAAACAGGTTGAGATCCAATGGCCCACAGTGCTATTGCCACAACATTTATTACTCTACTGCATTATGAATATTGTTTACCAAAGTTAATTACTGCCTATAATCAAGGCGGCCACAAGTATTTGTAATTTTTTATTATTATAAATAAATCATGAAATGTGAGGCAATCAAATTAAAATATACATATTAGTGGAAATTAAGTACAGGTGATCGAAGTAGTATCCATAAAATCTATCTTTTAAATTTAAGTAAATAAACTTATATATATTTTAAATGGAAAAATGATATTGGTTAAAAAATGGATCTTATATATTAAAGGATATATGCAAAATCTTCCCTTTTCCTAAGCCTGCATACCATTAAATTTTATATTTGATTCCAATAAAGCATTTAACCTTTTTATGTAATCCAATGAATTTGATTTTTTTTTCTTTAAGCTTCAATTGGATGGTTGTCAATGAAGTATTGCTACTATATGGATCCTGGAGGAAAAACAATGTTCTAGTACAAATGGGGAATGAGTCAATCGAAAAACAACAAATCTGAACATTATAAATGATTGGTCGGATTAGAGATATCCCTTTCTCTTAAGATTCCCAATGTTGCAATCCTCAAGGATTCATTATTAGTGATTTCACAGCTAGAAAATATGCTAGTATTGAAGTCGATGAACATGGATTCCTTCAAAGAATGATTATTGACAAAATCAAAAGCATCAAGGAGGTGAATATATTTTATATTGAAAGGTGCTATAGCCTTACACTGTGATGCAATGGTTGTTAATGGGGTCCTTCCACACTAAAAATGTCTCCCCTAACAAGTCAACTCAAATATATACTGCCATTCGAAATGATGACGACTAGGGTGGATGTGTGGTTTGGAAGATTGTTCAGATGGATGGTAGGGAGTTCATTTACTCTCCTGCACGGGAGAGGCCCCTTGGACATGCGAGAGGCAATGTATTCAACTAGAGTTTTCAATGATGACGATTCAGATGGTGTTAGTGATTAAGGGGATCTCTTGTCCTGGAGGCTCCCATCTTATGAAGGTTCTTAGAGGTCTTGGCAGTTAAAGTCGTGTGAAGGAGGAAAAGAGGGTTGTGCAAAAAATAGTTTGGACTAGTCAAGGGATAGTGTCTATGAGTCCATGGCTTGGCCTCACGATGTTTAATGGAAAGGGATTTGCTCTGGTTAAGCATTTTTTTTGCTCTCATAGGGGAATTCTTTGCAGCGGAGACATCTAGATTTTGTTAAGTGGTCACAATATTAATGTTTGTTGTACCGATAGGATTGAATGAGGTTTTGCAATTGCGCAAGATTGTCTTTGACAATCTAATGTGTTTTTGAAAGAAAGGGCAGGAGCCATAAAAAAAAGAGGTAAGGAGCGGGACTTTGATCTTGCTGCTACTTTACTTAAACAATATTTGGGTTTCTAAGATACTATGGATGTTCCTAGATGGTCCTCGGGAATGAGAGAGATTCAAGGAGCTATTCATTGTTGGGTTTGAGCAACCCAACTATTACACAATCACACATAAATCCAGCGTTAAAGAATTGTAACTGCGAGAGATATTATATTTTGTATCATTATTGTTATTACCCCTTTCAGAGATGTTGTTCCTCTGAATATGGATGCTATTGATGTAATTGGTCATGTAAAGTCTTGAGGTAAAACCTTCGTTGTAAGTCGGGTCAGTAGTACCCACAAAAGTATTATTAAAATGTAATTTTGAGTCTCCCAAGGCACGCAGGTCGTAATTGGGAAGAGAAGAAGACCATGTTGGGTTATTAGGCTTATGCACTAATAGTATAAATAGGGGAGGCACCTCCCTCATTTGGACACACAGATAACTCAAGCAGTTGTGATAGAGAGAGAAGAAAGAATCCATATGAAGGAGAGGAAGCAATTTAGTCTTCTTCTTTGGGTGTTACACTGTACTTAGGTGAAGTCTATATAGAGGAAGTTTTGTTGGGTTTTCTTCCCCACGAGGGTTTACCAGGACAAATATTTGTGTTCTCTTTTTGTTCTGTTGTGCTTGTTATTCTTTTAGTGATCCTTTGTTCTATTTGAAAAGAAAATATTAACATGGTATCAGAGCTAACCTGAAAGAAGACATTGTGAATCTACTCATCCTGCAAACCAACTAGCTAGGGTTCACTATTATAGATAAATCCCTCCACAAATCAACAAGAAAAGAAGGTCCATTCAAATTCCCCTAGGAGGGCGCATCTTTATGTCGAAGCAGTTTTTCATTCTGAGGATTTTCACTTTTTGACCTACCACTTTCGTCGGGAGAAACTAGGTCATCAAATTTTTTAAGGTTCCATCCCCAGATTCCAGAAAAGCAAGATACAGTCTAGATCTCCTTGGGGAGGTGCATCTTTTCCTTTTCTCAGATATACAAGTGATCTTAGCTAGAAAATTAGGGTTTTATAGTCAAACCCTAGGTCATCTTGAAGATGGTTCCAGAAAAAGTCCTCAAACTAGTAAGTACTATCTCATATCTTTCCATTTGAGGTTCTCATTCATTAAATATGACAAAAAATACCAAGCTAGATGAAAATATTGAGGGAGCAGAGAATTCAGAGCATGGAAGTATAGAGTTATGCTCATCCTTGAAGAGCATGACCTAGAAGGATACATCAAAGAAGAGGTCAAGGAATCAGAGGGAGATGAGGAAAAATACAAGCAAAAGAAGGATATGATCAAAGACAAGAGGATCATAGCTAACTCTATTAAGGATAATTTGATCTCCCAAGTGTCCTCAAAGAATACTCCAAAGGAAATGTTTGATGCACTAACCAATATGTTTGAAGGGAAGAACATCAACAGGAGAATGACCTTGAGAAACCAACACAAGGGTGTGAAGATGCAAAAGGTAGAAACCATGCAGTCATACTTCTCCAGAGTATCTCAAATAAAAGAACAATTAGAATCCATTGGTGACATGTTAGAAGAAGATGAAGTTGTGATGGCCACTCTAAACGGTCTTCCAAGAGAATGGGATTCCTTCACCAGAGGAATATGTGTTAGAAGAAAGCTAACCAAATTCAACAAGCCATGGGAGGAATGTGTACAAGTAGAAGGAAGGTTAGAAAATAGAGAAGAAAAGTTAAATGAAGATGAAGATCAAGCTCTAGTTGTGCATACAAAGAATGTAAGAAATAAAATGAAGGATCGAGGATCTACCATAAGTAGATCAGAAGAATTAAAAAGAGGTAAGCAGTTTAAGAAGGATTACTCAAATTATAAGTGTTATAAATGTCATAAGTTAGGACATATCTCCAAACATTGTCCACATAACAAAAACAAGTTCAAGAAGAAGAATGGAAAGTTCCATGCCCATGCAACCGAAGAGAATAAATCATATGAAGAGAGGACCAGAGAATGAAGACTCTAATGAAGGATATGTCTTGATATCATCCCTCGTAGGATCAATCTCTCATGGAAGTGATACTTGGCTCATAGATAGTGGTGCTTCCAAACATATGGCATGCCTCATTCAGAAATATTATCCACACAAAGTACAACTTGGAGATAACTATCAATATCCTATCAAAGGAATGGGAGAATCTTCCTACAAGCTGAAATCCGGTAAGTCCATGAAAATGAAAGAAGTCTTATGTGTTCCACGTCTAAAGAAGAATCTTCTTTGTATATCAGCTCTAGACAAGAAAGGATTCCGAGTTTCCTTTGTAGATGGTGAAGTTCTTATGTGGTCAACCAGAAGAACTATAGATGATGCAGTTGTAATAGGTATTGAAGAAGGAGGGATCTACAAACTAAAAGGGCATACAGATTCAACTTTCACAACTTGTACTATTGGTCCATGTGAACTATGGCATATAATACTTGCTCATGTAAACTACAAAGCATTACCAATTGTGAGCAAGGTAGTAACATGTCTACTAGGAATCCAGATCAACAATGATGGGGTATGCAAAGGATGTGATCAAGGGAAGAATACCAAGAATCAATTTCCAAGCACTAATAGTAAAGCAAAAGGGATCCTAGAGATTGTCCACTCAGATGTGTGCATACTAATGTCAACTACTTCCTTAAGTGGGTATGTCTATTACGTCTCTTTTATTGATGACTACTCACGTAATACTTGGATATATTTATTGAAAAGAAAAGATGAAGTATTTGAAAAGTTCAAAGAGTTCAAATCTCTTGTGGAGAATCTCTCTGAAAAGAAGATTAAGATATCAAGATCAGATAATAGAGGAAAATTCACTTCAAATGAGTTCAAGGACTTCTGCAAAGAAGTTGGGATTAAGAGGGAGCATACTGCACCCTATAATCCTCAACAAAATGGAGTAGAAGAAAGGAAGAATAGATCTATCATGGAAGCAGTCAAATCCATGATTCATGATCAATATCCACCCATGTATTTATGGGCCGAAGCAACAAAGACCGCAGTCTATGTTCAGAACAAATTATCCCATAGTGTGCTTGGAAACAAAACTACAGAATAAATGTTTACTGGTGATAAGCCTGAAGTCAATCACTTGAAGATATTTGGTTGTCCTATTTACCTACATGTTCCCAAAGAGAAAATATCAAAGTTGGACCCCTTAGGAAAGAAGGGAATATTTGTCAGATATGGTGATCAGTAGAAAGCATACATAATCTATATTCCAGGTTTTCGTAAAATTGAGGTCAACAGAGATGTCACATTTGATGAAGATGAATCTTTCAACAAATCCAGAAAAACCCATGCAAATGAAGAAGAACAAGAAACTCCCATAATTGTAGAGATCGATACACCACCAGTTAGAGATGGTAAAGAAGAGCATATACCGGAAGATCAGGACATGGAAGAACCTCAAGAACCTATAGAGACATCTCATGAGACAATATCAACAAGGAAAAGACCAACTTGGGCTCATGATTTAATTCAAGAAGAATAAATATATAGTGCACCAGAAGGAAGCAAGAGTCTAAGACTCCACTCCAACTACGTAGCATTAATTTGTAACCTTGTTGACGAAGAACCTACATGTTTTGAAGAAGCCTCAAAGAAGAAGGAATGGATGGATGGCATGATTGAAGAATATCAATCTATCTTAAAGAATGATGTTTCAGAAGTGGTGCAAAGACCAAAGGATAAATCAATGGTCTCTTCTAAATGAATTTTTAAGGAAAAGCATTCAGCTGATGGTAGTATTGAAAAGTTCAAAGCAAGATTTGTCGCACGAGGATTCTCTCAAAAAGAAGGGATTGATTATGAAGAAAATTTTGCACCAGTAGCTAGATATACCTCAATCAGAACCATTCTTGCTTTGCCTTCCAAGATGAGATGGAAATTACATCAAATGGATGTAAATACAACCTTTCTAACTGGTGTCATAGAAGAGAAAGTGTATATTGAACAAACTCTAGTTTTTGAGACACATGACAAGAAAACACTTGTGCGTGGACTAAAGAAAGCATTATATGGATTAAAGCAATCACCCAGAGCATGGTATAGAAGAATTGATGACTTCCCGATGAGCCTAGGCTTTACCAAAAGTAAAGAAGATTCCAACCTTTACTATAAGGTTGAAGATGACATGATCATGATATTACTATTGTATGTAGATGAGGAGAAGATCATTAGTGGATGTAAGAAGAATATTGCGACAGAATTTGAAATGAAAGATCTTGGCATGATGCATTACTTCCTAGGTCTTGAAGTATGGCAGTTCCTAGATGAAATTTTCCTAAACCAAGGAAAATATGCTGTTGAGATTGTAAAGAGATTTGGGATGTTGGATTGTAAGGAAATGAACACTTCGATGGTGAAAAACATGAATCTCCTAAATGACGACTCTTCAAAAAGAGTAGATGTCACACTATATAGACAGATTATCAGTCACTGATGTATTTGACAAATACAAGACCGGATATATGTTTTGTTGTGAACACATTAAGTCAGTATATGGTGGAACCTATACATGTTCACCTAGTTGCAACAAAACATGTGATGAGGTACTGAACGGGTACAATGGATTATTCCTCACATATGCAGCTGATCGTGAGTTTATATTATGTGGTTACAATGATTCAGATTGGGAAGGAAGTGCTGAAGACATAAATATAACATCCAGATGTTGTTTCAGTTTGGGATCAGGTGTGATCTCACGGCTTAGTAGAAAGCAGACTGGTGTTGCACTCAATACAACATAGGATGAATACATTGCAACATGTTTAGAATGTAGTGAAGCACCATGGCTTCACAAATTAATGACATGATTGTTTGATATTGAAATGGATGAAACTGATATTTATTGTGACAACCATAGTTGTGTCAAGTTTATAGATAACCTAGTGTTCCATGATAAGTCAAAGCACATAAAGATAAAGTATCATTACATCCGAGATATGGGGCAGAGAAGAGCCATAAAGCTCTAGTGTGTTCCTATAGAGGAACAAGTTGCAAATGTGTTAACTGAGCCTCTGTCTCATGTGAAGTTTGAATATTTTAGATACAAGCTTGGTGTAGTCCGAAAGGAATTCCCTATAAAGAGGGAGCGATGATAAAATTGTTATTGATAATGATATGGAAGCTTAGTACATATGTGATCAATTTCCTATAGATATCGTTGTGGTTTTGCATTCATTTGTGGATGTTGTGGTCCTGCATTCATTTGCAGACGTTGTGGTCCTGCATTCATTTGCGGACGTTGTGGTCCGGATTCATTTGTAGACATTGTGGTCCTGCATTCATTTGTGGACGATGAGATTTCGACATTTTTGATGTTGTGGGTGATTCTACATTAATTTGTGATGTTGTGTTGTGCTTGTGTAACATTGCAGGTGATGCTCATGATGAGGATACCTGCGATGAGATGTGACGAGATGTGATACTCATGATGCTGCGATGAGATGTGATACTCGTGATGATGCAATGTGATGTGATGATATGTGATACTCATGATGATGTGAAGAGATGTGATACTAGTGATGATGCGATGATATGTGATGCTCGTGACGATGCGACAAGATGTGATACTTGTGATGATGCGATGAGATGTGATGCTCATGATGATGTGACGAGATATGATACTCGTGATGATGCGATAAGATGTGATGCTCATGATGATGCGATGAGATATGATACTCGTGAAGATGTGATGAGCCGTGAAGCTAGTGATGATGCAATGAGATGTGATACTTGTGACAATGCGATGAGATGTGATGCTTATGATGATGCGACGAGATGTTATTCTTGTTATGATGTGTCGAGATACGATGCTCGTACAAATGTGTCCGTGATGTGCTGCTCCGTGATGGTGATATTCCATGGATAATGATAATGTTGATATAGTTGTGAAAACTTCCTATGACGTATAGAATTACTAGTCAGCTGTACATATGTATTGTTGTGTTATATAATACCTTCCTTGTTAACTGTGAGTGTTAAACAAAAGTAACTGTGGAAGATATTCTATTTTGTATTATTATTGTTATTACCCCTTTCGAAGATGCTATTCCTTTAATTATGGATGTTATTAATGTAATTGGTCACATAAAGTCTTGAGGTAAAACCTTTGTTGTAAGTCGGGTCAGTAGTACCCACAAAAGTATTATTAAAATGTAATTTTGAGTCTCCCAATGCAAGCCATCCCTGATTTAGAGGAGAAGTCGGCCTTGTTGGGTTATTAGGATTCTCCACTAATTAGTATAAATAGGCGAGGTGCCTCCCTCATTTGGACACACATAGAACTCAAGAAGTTGTGGTAGAGGGAAGAAAAATTCCATCTGGAGGAGAGGAAGCAGTCTAGTCTTGTTCTCTGGGTCTTACACTATACTTGGGTGAAGTCTATATAGAGAAATTTTTGCTGGGTTTTCTTCCCCACGAGGGTTTCCCATGATAAATATTTGTGTTCTCTTTTTGTTATATTGTTCTTGTTATTCTTTCATTGATCCTTTGTTCTATTTGAAAATAAAATCTTAACAACCAGACCATGAGAACAAAATAGAACCTGAAATCCCACATTGTTTTGATGTAGAATTTATTTCATGATTCACTACAATGAGGTACCGTATATAGAAATAGGTGACCATAACAACCATATCATAATAGGAATGCTGGTTAAACCATATTCATAACTATTTCTACTATATTTTCCACGAGTATATCCATAAATCTCTCAAACTGTTCGTCATGAGATCATCATCCCCAACTTTTCTCTTTGTCATCATCCTTGAATCATACATAAAATGTATGCATTTTATTCATTTTCACTTGTGTTAGCACCATTTTAACTTGCAGGTGAAAAGGAGCCTTGCTCAAATGAAGAACTAATTTTTTTGAAACCTTGCTAATATGACTGTGGATGATAAAACGAAGGCTGAAGGAATGAAAGGCACTTATGTTAAGTGTTTTAAAACTTTGACGGTCAAGATCTTTGGGCAGAAAGATCTACAGTGAGAAATATGTCCGCTATAGAAAGTTGCAAGGTGAAAGTAAAATTGGTGATCGGAGGAAAAGATTAACATACTGTTTAGATCTACGGTGGAGGAAAAAGGAAAACGTGATCAACGATGGATATGAAATCTGCTATGGGAAGATGCATGTTAAAAGACATATTAGCTATTTGTGGAAAAACTTAAAGGTAAGTTGAACCAACGATGAAGATGAAAGATGGATATTATTAACGATGGAGATGGGATCCGTTGGGAGAACTTGTGTGATCAATGTTGAAATGAAGGTTAGCAGAATGATTAAAGACCGATCTTGATCGATGGTGAGAATAACAGACAGACGAGATCCATGGATAGTAATTGATCTATCGAAGGAAGCTACACACTAAAATGAAGGATCGTTAAGTAGAGGAGAGAAAATGAGTAGTGTTTACAATGGGACCTAAGGCTATGATCAAGAGCTAATGGATAAATTTTCTAAATTTAGCTGAGCAAATTAGTGAATTGGTTGAGCTCATAAATTTGGCCAAGGGACAAAATAATAGTGGAACCTCCAAAATTACCCAAGTATTTATCAAAAACATGAAACATGTTTATTATTGATATAATTTTTTTATATATTTATATTAATATTTAAATCCAAAGTGATATGGTTTGGCACAAATATCGAAAGGAATCATATTAAATTTCGGAAAGGACTAAAGTTTGAATTTTGCCATGGTTTTACTTTTTACTACCTATCACTCCTATGTTTATTTCGCTGGGAGATATACCATCTTCTCAAGCCACTTTTTATATTATGTTATAAACTTCCCTCCCCAATGTATTTGTTTCAAATCCAAAACAGGACATGGGTTTTGAACTAGTGGATTGTTTTCAAGGGAAAAAGAAATTGTTTACCAATTTTAAATTATTTGGATAATTTGTTTTTTAAATTTCATTTTATGAAATTCAGAAACCATTAGATTCAAAGTCCAAGACCAAGAAAAAATGAGACATTGTATTTAGACCAGTGGGTGGATTCTATAGAGAAATGAAAATTTGTTTATGGATTTTCATTATTTTGGGTAAATTGTTTTTGAATTTTATTTTATGAAATCCATAAACAATTAGATTTAAGATGCAAGAATAAGGAAACAAAACAAGGCATGGATTTCTCAAACGGTGGATGGTTTTGGAATTGCATTTATGAAATTCACAAAACTAATATGTGGAAAGGTTTAAAATGAGGTTTTTGCAAAGTTAGAATTTAAGCATGTTTTGCACCAAATTAGGACAGTGAATCATTAATCCTTGAGTGCATGTGTCAGAGCATTCAGTTTTCATAGCAACAAACCGGTTGGAGGATAAAAGTTCAAAATTACCTGCCATATTTTGAGCAAATAATTTTAATTCCAGCAGCTCCCACATGCAATGAGTCATATGGTAAAGACATATCTAGCAACCATATCTCTATTCATGTTACAAAATCAGCTTGACGAATTCAAAATAACAACCAGAATAATAGCAGAGCATCTAAAGAAAAATGGTTGGAGCATTTTCAAGACTTGAAGAGCACAATTAGCAGGGCACAGTCAACAAATAGAATCACTTGGCATCCTTTCCATATTTATTGCAGCTTAATTCTATTTTTGGTATATAGAATAGATTTGTGTTCTAGAAGACATGAATATTGTATTAAGGTTAATTGACAAATGTAATAAGGAAGCTACATATGCCCATTTTTAGCATGTAGGTAGTTAGAAGCTCAAGGAGATTTGATGTATAAAAGCAACATTTTGTAATGTAACAAGGGTTGGAACCCATGATCAAGATCTGAATTTTGTAAGAGAGCTTCAAGATTAATAAAATTTCAGAGCCAAGCAGGTTTTCTGCAGAGATTCTTGTGTTATTCCATTTACAGTCTGTATTTTCTTTCCTCATGTGAATGTGCTTCTTATTTAACTTTCCATTTTCTTTTCTTTTCATGCTTGAATGAGTATATATTGGGTTGGAATTCATAATAATATGTTGTGATCCTTTACTTTCAATCATTCAAAAAGTATTTCCACTAAAGTTAGCAATGGTTTCATTCCAAGATTCCCATGTTAATGGACTGTTTCTTTAATCTTCTTTATGACCAGACAATCAAGTTTTTTAATTTAAAAGAGTAGTTACCGTGCCTCTGTTTAAGAACTTCATTAAAAAGCATTGCTATAATTGTTTTTTATATTCGACTCCATGCCCAATGACCACTTGTTTCATCCACTGTGACTATTAAATTTTACTTCTTTTTAAAAATATATCTGGCTTGTGAGTTTATCTATTGAGAGATCCCTCTCTGAAAAGAAAGAATCCAACTTTCGTCCTAAATCTTGGTTTTGTGGTTATCTTGGGATTATCCTTTCACAACCGGGGGTAAATTCTGAGTGGTAGCATCTTGGCACCGTTGCCGAGGAGTGAAAGTTCAATTTTCCCTGGGAAATAACGACAACGACTAGGTCTGATTTTTGAAGGTGAAAAGTAGTCAGATGCAAAGAAGGTTGCACATCATTCACCATGCGACTCCACAATCAGCAGGATCCAGAAATCAAAGTTTCACTGGCGACTCCACTATCTTAAGATGTATTCACAATCAACAAGGTATACTCCTATTAATCATTCACATATTCCAGGCTTTCCAAATCGAATGCCTTGTATAGATTGGCAAACATCTTTTCCCAAATTTAAATATGAGGGATGAGATAGTGTTGCTTTACATTTGATTAAGTTTCATATGCATTCACATAATCTAAATGTTGAATGACATGAAGATTGCTTGATGAATATGTTCATGGCCACTTTGGAAGGAAAGTAAAGATCATGGTATGAAAGTTTACCGGATGCTAGTTTGTATTCCTTGGAAGATTTTCATTCAACATTCTATGAAAATTATAATGAAAGTTACCCATATTTATCACTGGTTGAAAACTATTGTCAAGTAAATTTTGAAAATTTTATGCAACACATGGAAAATGATTATGGTGATGAAGAATTAATGGATGAATAAATTAAAGAGTTTTATGCATATTATTTTCAACATCAATAAGAAATGTTAGAGGGTAGTTGTCAAGATATTCAGGAAAATTTCCAACAAATAGTAGCTCTCCTTTGTCTGAAAATGAAATAGATAAGCATCTTGATTGGACATTCATGTTCCTTTCCTTGAGTTTGATGAAGATATACATATTTCAAATGACCAAGATAAATATGAGGATTGTTATTCAAATTTCTCTTTAGACCATTTATTTTATGATATCTTATTTCAAAATGAAGTGCTTCAAAATCAGATTTTTGAAGCTGTATATATGGAAAATCATAGCAGCAAGTTAACATATATTTTAGAATTTCAAGAAAACAACACATAGGTATATGACACTTTTCAAACAAAGTCACAGGAAGGTAGTAAGGATCATGACATGATAAAATATCCACAAAATGATAATCATGAGTTGCAAGAAAATATTGAAAAGGTAGTTGTTGAATTGCATCATTTTGAACATGAAGATGTTACTAATAAAATTACCTCTCTTGAGAAAATAAATGATAAAATACCACTTTCTACTCCTACAAAATCACATATCAACCCAGAGATAGAACATGACGTTTATGTTGTATTTACTACCACATCATATGTTTCACCTTAACAGATATTGTCTCTCCAAGTCTGCCAAATAGCCAAGTTTGGCAATTAACACTAACCATTGTTTATGCTTAAATATGGTTAACATATTTTAAGGACACATAGAATTTGACACAAAAATGTCTATTTATTTAAAAAAAAAAGTAGGTGGAGGCTTAGTAGGTACAAAATATGAAGAAAAAAAAGTAACCCACTTGAAGGTCATTTAGAAAGCGAGCAAACTGTATTTCGATTTGAGGTAATTTTTCAAACCCATAATGCACAATGCATAGGGTTTGAGAAAACTTGCTTCTACGATGTACATTTGATAAAGTTTATGAGTATTCCTTTTTTTTACCAGAGTTTGATATTTAATTTGTCTGGTTTTGCATTTTTATGATCAAACTCAATGTAATAATGATAGCTTCTGTGTCATAATCTCCATAATCATTTTGGGTGAAAAGAAAAAACCGTTACAATACAGAGCTTCAAATAGTTCCCAATTTGAATGTTGGGTTTGTGATTCTTCATGCCTTGGGAATAAACTACATGTTGGTCTATTTCAAAGCTCTTATAACTATGCTTAGAATATAAGTATGCTATATCACAAATTCTCATGGTGGATTTAATTTCTGTACACCTTGGTTGCCACTTCTCATATGCTTTCATTGGAACCCTTCCTATTTGTAAGAAACACTTCAAAGTGTTTTATTAGAGGTAATTGTTATCATGTCTTTGCAATAGTAAGGGGGAGTTTATCAAATGATTTGTTTGTTTCTTTTTTCTGTACTCGCTCCGGGAATTATGTGATGGAAATTTGTAAAGTTTTGCCAATGTTTTGTCATATGTATGATTTCTATCCCGCCAGGTGTCGTCATATTTAGGCCTTGGAGCCGGGGCCTTTGTGGTGTGATGATGAAGGGTGCTTTAACTCCAGTGGTGGTGGGAGTGAATGATTCCGAGATGGAGCAAATGCAACATTCAATGTGGAGGGGATATGCATTTTATTAGTCTTTTAATAAAGGTTATTTTTATTAAATAATTGTTTTCATCGGATTTCCCTAGGAAAAAAGCTAATGATGCTAGTGCCTATTTCATTCAAGAAATGATTTTTTTGTATCTTCATTGAATTAATTTCTCTTTTAAATTCTTATGGATATCATGGAAATAATGTGCAAGAGCATATCATTCAACATCAGTGCATGCGCGGAATTTTTTTCATAGACTCGAGGCTTCCAGCTTTAGCCATAGACTAGACCCATTGAAACATCTTTCAAGATGCAATATAGTAGATGATGATCAAGATCAACCGAATTCTCTGCAATCCCTTGTTATTTTCCAATCCGATATATTGATTTTCCTCAGGGACCTTGAAGTAAGCAAAAAATGTGTCATCCTCCTCATTCGACAAAATCCGCAAAAGGTAATTTTTAATACTAATATACCTATCCATTAATAGACATAGGAATTGAGATATTGACTTTTTCTTGTATACTAATTTCATACATGGTTGATGCTTTATGTATGTATATATAATAGTTATTAGTAACCAGGAACCAATTTTCAAGAAAAGCATAAAAAAGAGAGGTTTTGATGGTTTTTGCAACAATCCATTGTCTTTTAGACCTACCTACAAGCATGGCATTGGAATAGTCAACTATGCCACAAGTGCTAATGTACTATTCTCTATATTACAATGATTTTTGCTGCTTATTTTTCTATAAAATACAATTTGGATTTAGACGTTTGTGATGTGGAACCAATATAAAATATACATAATCCCAACTTGCGTTTGAAGTTTAAAACATGGTTCCAACTTTAACTAATAGTTCCAACTTGTCATTTCAACTTGCTTACAAGTCTTGACAGCAATTGAATTTGATTGCATTTGACATCTCAACTCAGATTCCTAGATTAGAACAACCATCTTGAATCGTTTATCTCTATTTCATAGTTTGCAAAATTTAATTCTATCTTTTTAAATGTTTAACAACATCTTATTCTAAGTGTAAAAATCAGCAACTTCCCATTTTATTTCCTTATTATGGAGTCTACAGAGAACTAGATGACAAGTTGATTGTAACTGAACTAGTCGCTCAACATATGCATTCAAGCTAGTAAGCTCAACTTGCTAACCGCACATATGCATTTGAATATGGAATCTTAATCGCATAAATATTGAATTCATTGCTTCAATGTCTTTGCACCAACTGAATCTGATAAGATTCACATTTTCCTTTAGTGTTCAAATGTTTGAATGCATGTGCATTTGAATTGTCCGACGCATATATGCATTTCACCATCTTCTTGTTGTGTATTTGCAATACCTTTAATGTCTTCGTTACATATTTAAATAAAACAAAATGAACTATAGAATCAAATAGTTTGGACTTTTATTAATAACAAATTTATAAATTGATGCATGTTATTGTGCTCTTAACTATATATGCAACTTAATAAAATTTGACCTTTACAATAAGTTTGTTCCAAGTTCCCAGCAGATTTCACCAGGGATAAAAAATAGGTGTTGTTCAAGGCAAGTCAACATATGCATGCATTCGTTGTAACTTAGAAGTAAGTAATCGTATACAACCTCCTCTCCAATAATCTTCAATATATTTACATCATCTACCTTATCTTTTTGAAACATGGTAGGAACAACCGTCAATAAAAGGTTCCACAAAGATACACACACAAATATTTTGTTTCTACATGTTTGTTATTGCTTCATGTATTTCATCATCTACACCATGTCTTGCTTCCCTATTGTTCAACAAAGTATTTTTCCAAACACATGGCAGGTAATAACAACCTTTAAATCAAACACCATCACCCAAAATTAAATTTGCAAACATTGTCTTCTTGCATAGTAACTTAAATTCATGAGTTTTTTTTTGCAAAGTGCTACATTTGTTTTTTCTTTCAATTGACTCCTTGTTTCTAATGTAAATTTAAATTGATTCTACAATTACATTTTCTGGATAAATGAGTCTAATGCAATAATTCTCTTCCAAATACTATGTCAAACATTGAATATCTCCTCTTGTTGTTGTTCGCATCAACAACATGCCATTTTCATTTATAGTTGTATTAAAAAAACTTGCTTTTTTAAAGTACCAACTATAAACATGTTTTCATCCAATTGCAATAATAAACATGCAATTATATATATATATATATATATATATATATATATATATATATCCCATTGACATTAGAAACAATATGTCATTTGTATTTATAGTTGTATTTAAGAAAATGGGTTTTTGACAGTGCCAATTATAAACATGTTTTCATGTAAGTGCAACAATATAAAATGAAATGCTATGTTTTTAATTTGCATTGGTACCATATTATTGTAACCCTTTTTAAAATAGGGAAAAAAGTAACTTGTTCCAATTGCAATTGTACTATTTCCAACTTTTTTTTTTAATATTTTTTTAATCATACATAGATAGAGTTGTTTCCAGTATTTCTTTCTACTATTTTGCTATGTCACAGGGACTTTGTCACCATGTGGCTCTTGTTATTAATTTTTTAGTTCTTTCCCCCCCGAGTCTTGCACATGAATTGGAGCTCCCTTTTGGTGTACTTCAAGTAACTAATCTTACTGAAGGCCTTATATCCCTTTTGATCTTTATCTTTGTTGTGCTACTCATAAATAAGGTGTCTCTTAGTTGAGCTTGTTGAGTTACAAGTTTACGATTTAAATTGTTTTAAAAATCATATGATCGATACATGAAAAGATGGAAACGTGTGTACTTGATGACCGATATTGAGATCAATTACATGTGGATTATTCAATATCTCCCATCATATCACTTTGCTATTATTCAACATCTTTATCACTAATTTTATACTTGTGGATTCTTCTCATATTCTACAAATCACAAATACTCTTCAACTAGTGTATATGTATATGTATATAGAATATCACGAACACTCTTCAACTACTGCATATATATGTGTGTGTGTGTGTGTGTGTGTGTGTGTGTGTGTGTGTGTGTGTGTGTGTGTATGTATGTATGTATTTGATTTTAATTTTTAATTAGAACTGATATTATCTTTTTTAAAAGTGGCATGTGTTAGTTGTATATTAAGAATTTTCTACATATTAGTTGAAGGTTTAGCACAAAAAGAGAATTCTAAGTGGGGTTGGGGAGGCGGGGGGGGTTTGAAAGGCCCCATGTTAGTTTCAAGCATGTTCTTCAACATGAGGTCAACAAGATATATAGGTCCTTAGATTTACTTGAGAGACGATGTTTCTGATACCACTTCCATGACATATTTTTCAAGATGTCTCTCATGGACATATTTCCCACAATTTTTTATGAGTCCAAAGGGTTGCAAACCTTGTTTTCTAAAGTCATACTAGGATACTACTAAAAGGGTTCAAACCCTTCTCCTCCAATGTTTTATCAAATGCAAATAGAGAATCTATTAACTCATTATTCTTGCAAATTTTGGTGCCTGCCTCCTCTATCTTTAGACTATATTAAGCTTGGTATCACTCCTTCATGATGTTCAAAGTTTTGTTTACTCAACTGCGAGTCAAGACCGATATCCATACATCACTTATTGCTCATCAAAGTTCATTTCTTTAGCTAGTGCCCCCCTGAAAGTGCATGTTATTTATTATATTAGTCACATCTAATCATATTAGTACATAAACAGAGCACCTTGTCATTGTAGTTCAATTAAACAATCTTAAATAAGCCCTGCTTCTCTTTCTCTCTCATGTCCCTCAATTGAACTTTATATTAGGATACTACTGCGAGGGTTCAAACCCTTCTCCTTCGATACTTGATCATATAGAAGACCAAATCCATGCTATACACTTGGGTTAATCTTGTTGATCAACTCCAACAATACCACAATCTGAGATAATATCTCAATACCTATCAGCATAATAACCCAATAGCCCACCCAACCTAAAAAAACTACATACACCAAATATAGATATATATTATCCTTTCTCCCATTATTACACCATTACATTATTTTTCATTACTCTAATTGATAGAAACATGGAGTTTAAATGGTCAGGCGATTCCTAAATTGACAATGGAAATGAAAGCACCTAGGATTTGTTATCGGTGCGGATTGGTGTTGTAGAAGCGAAAGCACCGATCTAGGGGAATATTAAATTGGAATGATTAGTTAAATTGGTTTTATATGTATGGAAAAGATGGAAGGAGGATGCAAGAACAGAAATAAAATGGAAGGTCATTTAACGCGTTTATCAAATAAAAATAAAGATGATTATAGTGGGGTTGGATATTCCAATTTCCAGGGTGCGCTCACATGCTAGGGATTGTTGTTTTAAGTTGAGAGGCCAAGATTCGATCTAGGGATAGTATTTAATAATACAGAGGAGAACCCGAGATTCAAGGCTCTATGTTTCTCCCCAAAAATGATGGGTAGTTTGTTTTGTTCTGTCTTGTTTAAAAAAATACATAAAATGATTGAAATTAAACAAAATGATCTCAATTTAAAATGTTGATAACCTAAATAAGAGAAAATCCACTCCTTATTTATTATAAATAATGAAATTATAACAAAGAAAACTCTGCTTTTTCTTCCTACTGCACTTGCTGCAGCAAATAGAACCTACATCTCCAAGGAGGGTTGGCTTACATTTATATGTATGTTTAACACCACTCTTTGCTTTGTTAAAAAAAACATAATACATTCATTTTACAATATGAAATCATTTGAATTCGAATTACCTCGATACCAATTCAGTAATAGCCGAACGAGAGGCATTAGGTACAGGAGCTACACAAGTGAGAGATGACACTGATGTTGTGGAGGCAGATGCATGTGACACAGACCCAAAACTACTAGTGGGGCTGATGATCTGGGTAATTGTAACATACCCAAAACTGAAAAATAAATATTTATTATTTATCTCAGCAAAAACATTATATTAATTTTTATTGTAAAGTTTATGACCAACTGGGTCAAGGATGTCTGTAATTGAAGAATTAATTATTCTAAATAATTAATGAAAGGAGACACCTTTTTAGGGGAGACTGTTAAATGAGAGTTCACTGCCAACTAGGAGGAATGAGCAACAGTAGAAGGCTGGTTGACAAGTGGCAGCATTGGCATTCACTTTCTAGTTGTTGCAGGAGCATAATCCCTAAAGAAGTGGTCATGTTCCTTGAGAGGGGGAACTGAGCTAGGCGGCTCATTAAATTCCAAAACTGACCCAAAGACCTAGGAAATATTATATATACCATCAAATTGAGCAGGAGGCTCACCACTGATTCTGATTTTTGGAGAGAATGAACTTTGTGATTGCTGCAAACTGAAAAGTCAGGCACACAAAGAATTTGATGAGGGGATAGCTAAAGTGATTGGCTGAGTTAAGTCTTCCATTGAGTGCTGAGTATAGAAGTATGCTGTGTAGCAGATATATCCGTCATAATGGTGTAGTGAGCAAGCTCGGGGTTCCTAAGCAAGTGATTTGACTGCTACATGAAACAGTTGGGTGGAACAGTCTCCCTTGCGTGTTTATTCCATTTCTTTGTAATACTTCCAGGTTCTAACTCTAATATGTTTATGACATTATTTATTTGTGTTTAAGAGATATATAAGTTGTTTAAAATGACGTTATAGTTTATAAGATAAATTGATCTATGATTGTAGAATTTAGTATTGGATAGAGGCTGATTGATTTGGAAATGAAAAATAATTATCCCCTGTATTTTTCCTCTTACCGAAGTGACGTACTCTAGTACACGGAGACATGAATTATGTTAAATAGGAAGATATGCTGATTAATAGTATAGAATGATGAATGATTGTTATTTACAGACAATAAGATGTAGTTTACTTTCATGTTGTGTTTAGTCTACTAACAATTATAAGTTACCATCTATTGTTCCAAATCCATTTAGAAAACCTTTAACAACTATTAAAAACGAACTCCCATTTACAGTAGAAGTTTAGAAGCTAGAATAAATTAGAGATCCCTTTCTTTTATTATAAATCACTTATTTATTTCTCACAAATCCTTTAATCCTCTAACAACTTAGAAATTTAAATGAACAGATCCAAGTTCATCTCAACTACTCTGTTCATATTAATCTTTTAAAAACAATTTGTTTCTCCCTAATCATTTCAAAAATCAATCTAGAATAACCATAGTTTACTTAAATCAAAATAATACTAAGTAAACTATTAATAAAACACCAGGTCGACATCATCGACAAATGTTAGCGCTGGTTACATGCTTTTGATTTTAACTGGTGTTGTCTCTGCAGTGTTCATATACAAATTAAAGGTTCATGAAGCCTTAGGGCTTAAACTTTTCTAAAAATTTCAAACAGTTGCTAGATTTATTATCTAAACAGAACTAAATAATCAGAGTAAAGTTCTACAATCTTAAAGTAAAAGCAAACATAAGATTTCACAGTCATGTAGTATCTTTTTAATAAAAAAATATAGGCAGATTAGAGATAGATTTGCAGCAAAGGGAATTTCTACAATAACATAAACCATACTAAGATCAAATACGAATTAGCTCATAACCCAACATACAAATCCGTGTTTACAACTGTAAATCATTAAAGTCAGATAACACCACTATCAATCTTTTCTAAGCTCTATATACGTGGTAGTATAAGCTAGTTTCTCCAGAAATATCCTTCCAAGTATTTTCCTATAACTATTCTAGCAGATACTTTACGGTCTGTGATTTCAAATCCTTTCTTCAGAAAGGTAGGGTTTCCTTTGTAGAATCCTGATTGTAATTTCCTTACGGATCATTCAAAAACAAATTACATAGTAATATCGTGCTACAGTAATGCAAGATTAAAAATGACTTAAACAAACATTTATCCGGAATCCGTTAGCATTTGCAGGTAAATGACGAATTCCTTTCTTTAATTGTAATCGTATAGAAAACTAGGTTTTAAAAGTGGCATCTACGCCAAATTTTTTTTTACGCAGTATGCAGGATAACGACCAGAATTTCTGGCATTAAATTTGAAATTGAGGTTAAACCCTTCAAAAAACTCATGGGTCAAACTCACTCAAATACTATATATCATATTTTGTAATATCAAAGGGAATACTGAAGCAACTAAATCTTTTACACAAATAACGTTTTCTTACAATTCTAGAATTTTTTTTATCGTAAGCTGAGTTAAAACATAACCCTCACGGGTGCACCTTAGTTGAACAAGATTCAAAACCAATGAATTTTACACAGAGTGGCACAATCTTTTGGAAAGACTCCATAGGTTTACGAAAGCCATTACAATAAAACTAGTCTATTTCTAAATCATGCTATTACTTACACATTCTATAAACCAGAAATGAGCTGGAAAATTTTATCAAGTGCCATGAAATTTAAAATACAATACAAAACCCAACTTGGATCCACAGAGCCACCTAAATAAAGACACAGGTCTTACTAGAATGGCCTCCTCAGTACGAACCTAAATCACACCTTTGTCGCAGAGATTTTTCCTTGTTTACACTTCACACAGAGAAGAAGTTAGAATCCATGTTTTCTTAAAATCACAAGCAAACGAAGGAAACAAGGATTTGTTAAATAAATGATGGTTTAACTTCTTGGTGTTCGTAAAAATCCTATCACCATAGAAACAAGTGGTGCAATCCCATTTGGTTTTTCGATTGGGTATAAGCTGGTGCAAATGGGAAAGATGGCCAAGTGTGGTAGTTGCATACAGGCTAGTAACCAAGTCAAGCAGCCGTGAACAACCAGAGGAAATGAATATTTTTCTAACCTATTTCAAAACCCAGAATTGGAGTCTATCATAGATTTTGAGGTTCATTAACCCCTCTGGGGTTTTACCCTCCACCCGAGGCCTAACACATGGATGACGTGACATGGTCATCTGACCTGTATTAAAAACATATCTCACTTTTGTCCTTGCAGGATGTACTCTGGATTTTGATGTTATTACTGACTACCCACATGTCATTTCAAAGTTTAAACAAGACCTTGGCATAGTGTAAATGGAACAACAATATAGTTCATATTATAAGGTAAAGTTTAATTGTTTACAAGCCTTTCCACTTGGTTTTGGTTACAATAATGGATTTCCTTATATAAAAACTTTCAACCCTCAAACTTTATAAACATTGTTGTACATTACAACCTACATAATAGAAGTTAACGATGGTAAAAATAAGTTAGACCCCTTTTTAATGGTTTAAATACTGTTTTTTTGGTTTTTGACAAAGTGTTTTGGTGTAGTGCCAAACCATAGCTGGTCTTGTCCTTGCCCCTTGCATATTTTTCTTTAGAGCTTCCCTTTAAATTTCATCGAGATGTTTTGCAGCCTGCCCCTAGTAAATTGAAAGGTTCATGCTTTAGTCAAAAGGACTAAGTAATACCATAATACTTCCTTGGTGCAGCTCAGGTGGAAAAACAAACACACAACCTCGACAACTGATTTGAGACACTATGTTAGATTTAAGATAGTTTTCTCTTGTCGACAGATCACCATGTTAAACATGTAATTAACAACTTCAATACATGACAATAATAGTGCATGACGAGTGAAGTATGAGAAATAACATCGCTATAAATACTATCTAGGTAAATTCTAATATAACATGCAATAAATGATTTTTTTTATTTTTTAACGATTATTAGGGGATGTTACATGTGGTGCCAGAGAGAGGTTCAAATACTAGGCCTGATTGGATCACTCGCTTATAAGGAAAAAAATGTACTAATTTTATTTTACAATTATTTCTTTCCAGAAATACAAAACCTATTTTGCAGGAAAAGTGGAGAATCCTGAAGCATTTGCTGAGAATGGTCCTCAACATAATAACTCTGACAAATTTTATATAGATTTGAATAATCCGGAACTATTAACAACAATTAAAGAGTTTAAGGATGAACTTCAAACTGTGAAACAAGATAATAAAAGAATTTTAGATTTGAATGAATATCTACTGGACATAATGAATAACCAGGAAAAAGATAAAAGAAGCGTTATAGAAACTGATTTTGAAACAACTACTTATAAACATAAAGGAAAAGGGAAAAGTATTTTGACAGTGAGACTTCCTCAGAGGTTAAACCAAAGTAATGTAGGGAAAGACAAAGATACATAAGTGACAACAATGAAAGTGACAAAAATCCTAGGAAAAATAAGTATAAATCCTATGAAGATATTTCTGGAGAGTTCAAGAAAATAAATCCTCCCATGTTCAACGGGGAAGTAGAGAAAGGAGAGGAAGCATAAGTTTGGCTGTCAGGCATGAAGTACTTCAAAATTTACAATTATTCTGACAAATTAAAGGCCAGAATGGCTATTTACAACTTGACTGGAAAAACCGACATACTGTGGCAAGATATAAAGAGGGTCAAAAACCTGAAAGAGAAGTACTTAACCTGGAGGGTTTTTAAGAAGTACTTCAAGAGAAAGTTTTTGTTCGAACAATATTATGAGGAAAGAGCCATGGAGTTCTATGATATAAAACTGGGTTCCATGACGATGAAGGAATTGAGCAGTAAGTTCTTAAGTCTGCTAAGATAGATACCATACATAATAGATGAAAAGCCAAAGATCTAATGATTTTTAAGGTGTTTACCTGCTAGCTTCAAAGATAAGATTGAGTTTGACAATCCGAAAACTTTGGAGGAAGCTATGAGAAATGCAGATTTCTGTTATGAGTAGAGCAAGAAAAGAGAAAGTCTACCTAATTGGAAAACTAAAAAGACAAGTCATTTTTATCTAAAGAGAAAAGGATTCAAGTCAAACAAGAGTTTCGGGAGTAAGTCTCAGAACTTCTCCAAAAACAATTATTAGAAAACTGATTTTAAGAACAAAGTACCCCATAATACTGCAACATTAAAGGGCAGGGATTTATCTAACAATTTTGTTAGAAATACTGAAAAACAGGAACCTGCCAAATGCTGGGAATGCCAAGGACCACACTATGCCAAATACTGTTCAAACCGGAAGGGAAACATCAGCAACATACACACTTTCCAGGAAGAAGAAATAGTTGGAGATGTGGCCAACGAAATGCACAGGATAAATGCAGCTATGGAGAACTGATAGGCAGATCACCATACTTCTATGGTAGAAGTGCAAGGGATGCTCCAAAATTTCTTCGTTTCTATCTGAATTGATCAGGAGCTAGTCTAAGTTATATATATCTTAGCATAGTGGAAAAGTGTAAATTTTCTTTACAAAAGTTAGAAAATCCCAGCTAGTTCAACTAGCCACATGAACTAAAAGAAAGGTAGTAAAGTAAGTGGAAAGTTGTAATTTGATGATGAATCAGTTTGAAACTCAGGTTAAACTAAATGTGTTACTTGATCTTATGATATTCTCATAGGAATGGATTGGATTTAAAAACACCAAGTGATTTTAAACTGTTTTCAAAAAACTTTTACTTGTTTGAATAAGGAAGGAGAAATAATTACCATCATAGGAATTCCTAGGAAGGTATATGTTAAACAAATTTCAGCCTTACAGATGAAAAATCCTGTAAGGTCTTTGCTGTGCGCATTATAAATAATGAACAAGTTAAAGAAAATAAACTAGGATTTGAGGATATCTCGATCCTGCAGGATTTCGCGGATGTATTCCCGGAAGAAATTCCAGGATTACCTCCTAAACGAGACCTGGAATTTACAATTGAATTAGTACCCAGAGCGGTACCTAATTCAAAAGCTCCAATTGAATGAATATCTTGGATCTAAATGAACTAAAATTACAATTACAAGAGTTAATAGACAAACATTATGTAAGACCAAGTGTATCCCCTTGGGGAGCACCGATCCTTTTTTGTTAAAAATAAATACGGTAGTCTACGTCTATGCATAGACTACCATCAACTTAATAAAATGATGATTAAGAATATATATCCTCTGCCCCACATTGACGATCTATTTGATCAGATACACGGAGTGATGATATTATCTAAAATCGACTTAAGGTCTGGTTATAACCAAGTTAGAATTAAAGATGAAGACATTTTAAAAACTACTTTCCAGACAAGATACGAGCATTATGAATTCGTGGTTATGCCCTTCAGGTTGGCTAATGCACCGAGAACTTTCATGTGCTTAATGAACAATGTTCTAAGTAAGTATCTAGATAAATTTGTAGTCGTATTCATAGACGACATATTAATTTATTCTAAGACAAAGGAAGAACATGATGAACACCTAAAGATAATTTTACAAGTGTTAAGAGAACAACAACTATATTCTTAGTTCAACAAATGTGATTTTTATAAAGATAAAATATGATATTTAGGGCACGTAATAACCGAAGAGGGGATATCAGTGGTCCTAGATAAAATAAAAGCTATAATTGAATGGCCCGTTCCTAACGATGTAACTGGTGTACGATCTTTTATGGGGATAACAGGTTATTACAGAAAATTTATTGAAGGATTTTCAAAGATTGCAAATCCTATAACTTCATTACAGAAAAAGGGAAAGAAATTTGTTTGGGATCAGAAATGTGAAGATAGTTTTAATCAACTAAATGAATTATTAACTGTTGCACCCATCCTAAATATAGAAGACCTAGACAAAGACTTCGTCCTATGCAATGATGCATGCAACGAAGGCTTGGGCGTGGTACTGACATAGGAAGGACATGCAATTGCATACGAATAAAGAAAATAAAAAAACTCATGAAAAGAATTATGCAACTTATGATTTGGAATTAGTTGCAATAATCCACGCCTTAAAAATATGGTGTCATCACTTAATAAGTAAAATATATCTGCTAATGTCTGATATTATAAGTCTAAAATATCTGTTTGACCAGTAAAATATGAACGCAAGGCAATCTAGATGGCTAGCTTTCCTTAGTGAATACGATTTCGAAATCAAACATATTAAAGGGAAATAAAATAAAGTGGCTGATGCTTTGAGTAGGAATGTTGTAACAAATTTAATAGCTACCATTAGCAGTTACAAAACTAATATGGAAGATAAATTGAAAGAAGGAACAAAGCGGGATCCAGAATACCATATTTTAAAAGAAAAGACAACTCAGAATACATCTGAAAATATAATTACAGATTACAGTTTTAATGAACATGGTTTAATACTATTTAAAAACAGACTGTATGTATGAAATATATCAAAAGTTAAGCTGCCGATTTTGAATGAAATTCAAAAAAGTCCTTATTCAGGACATCCGGGCTATTATAAAATGATAACTATGTTAAGAAAAGAGTACTTTTGGCCTAACATGAAGAATGAGGTTGCTTAATTTTTAGCTAGGTGTATTAAGTGTCAGCAAGTTAAGGCTGAACATCAACACCCAACAGGCCTGCTAGTCTTGACTTTGTAGCTGGTTTACCTAAAAACCAGAAACAAAATGACTCCATAATGGTGGTTGTGGATAAATTAAGTAAAGCAACACACTTTATTTCTGTTAAAATAACTCATACACCTGCTAACATTGCAGATATATTCATGAAATAAATATTCCGTTTTCATGGAAAACATTATTTAAAGGATTAGACACTAAATTAAATTTTAGTATTGCTTACCATCCACAAATGGATCGATAAATAGAAAGAGTTAATCAGGTACTAGACGATATGTTGCGAATGTATGTTAGTGATTATCCCAAGAAGTGGGAAGACTATTTGCATTTAGTTGAATTTTCTTACAATAACCATTATCAGGCCTCAACAAAGCTTAGTCATTTTGAAATATTATATGGTAGAAAGTGTAACACTCCTATTACATGGAGTAATCCAGTAGATCAATTTATGTTAAGACCTGACATGTTAAAAGCATTGGAACTAACAGTTAAACAGGTACAAGGTAACTTGAAAACTGCTCAAGACATGAAAAAGAGTCATGCCGATCTTAAAAGAACTCCAAAGGAATTCCAAGTCGGTGAGCATGTGTTTGTTAAGGTTAAACCAAGAAATATCTCCTTTAAATTAGGGAGTTGTGCTATATTATCACCCACGTATTGTGGACCATCCTAGATATTAACAAGAGTGGGTCCAGTGGCTTATCAACTAGCTTTGCTACCTAATATTAGAATACATAATGTTTTTCACATTTCTATTTTGAAAAAGTATATACATGATGATACTCATGTGATTGACTGGAATTCGATTCAGGTAGAACCAGAAGGATATTTTTCGGTGGAACCATATTGCATTCTCGACAGGAGGAAATTTTTTCTTCGGAATCACACCATTGAACAAGAAAAGGTGCAGTGGAAACACCTCAGTCTAGATGAAGCGACTTGGGAACTGGAGAGCTATATGCGGGTGGAATATCCAGATCTATTCAAAGAAGGCTCAGAATAACTTGAAAAACATCGAGGACGATGTTGAACTTAAGAGGGGGTGTTTGTAACATACCCAAAACTGAAAAATAAAGATATATTATTTATTTTAGCTTGAAACATTATGTTAATTTTTATTGTAAAGTTTATGACCAACTCGGTCAAGGATGACTGTTATTGAAGAATTAATTATTCTAAATAATTAATAAAAGGGGACACCTTTTCAGGGGAGACTGTTAAATGAGAGTTCACTACCCACTAGGAGGAAGGAGCAGTTGTAGAAGGCTGGTTGAAAAGTGGCAGCACTGGCATTCACTTTCTAGCTGTTGCAGGAGCATAATCCCTAAAGAAGTGGTCATGTTCCCTGAGAGGGGGAACTAATTTGGGTGCCTCATTAAATTCCAAAACTGACCCAAAGAAATAGGCAATCTTATATAAACCATCAAATTGAGCAGGAGGCTCACCACTCATTCTAGTTTTTGGAGAGAATGAACTTTGTGATTGTTGCAAACTGAACAGTCAGGGACACAACGAATTTGATGAGGGGATATCTAAAGTGATTGGCTGAGTTAAGTCTGCTATTGAGTGCTGAGTACAAAAGTATGTTGTGTAGCAGAGATCTCTGTTTTGGCGGTGCAGTGAGCAAGCTCGAGGGTCCTAAGCAAGTGGTTTGACTGCTTCAGGAAAAGGTTGGGTGGAACAGTTTCCCTTGGGTGTTGGTTCCATTTATCCATAATACTTCCAGGTTCTAACTCTAATATGTTTATGACATTGTTTATTTTTGTTTAAGAGATCTGTAAGTTGTTTAAAATGAATTTATAGTTTATAAGATAAATTGATCTATGATTGTAGAATTTAGTATTGGATAGAGCCTGATTGATTTGGAAATGAAAAATTATTATCCCTTGTATTTTTCTTCTCACCGAAGTGACGTACTCTAGTACAAGGAGACATGAATTATGTTAAATAGGAAGATATGTTGAGTAATAGTATAGAATGATGAATGATTTTTATTTACATTCAATAAGATGTATTTTAATTTCATGTTGTGTTTAGTTTACTAACAGTTATAAGTTACTAGCTATTGTTCCAAATCCATTTAGAAAACCTTTAACAACTATTAAAAATGAACTCCCATTTATAGTATAAGTTTATAAGCTAGAATAAATTACAGAGCCCTTTTTTTTATGATAATTTAGTTATTTATTTCTCACAAATCCTTTAATCTTCTAACAACTTAGAAATTTAAATGAACAGATCCAAGTTCATCTCAACTACTCTGTTTATATTAATCTTTTAAACACAATTTGTTTCTCCCTACTCATTTCGAAAATCAATCTAGAATAACTAGAGTTCACTTAAATCAAAATAATACAAAGTTAAACTATTAATAAAACACTAGGTCGAGATCATCGACAAATCTTAGTTCTAGTTACAGGATTTCGATATTAACTAGTGTTTTCTCTGCAGTGTTCATCTACAAATTAAAGGTTCAGGAAGACTTAGGGATTAAGATTTTCTAAAAATCTCAAACAGTTTCTAGATTTATTATCTAAACATAGCTGAATAATCAGAGTAATTCTCTACAATATTAAAGTAAAAGCAAACATAAGATTTCATAGTCATGTAGTATTTTTTTTAATAAAAAAATATAGGCAGATCAAAGATAGATTTGCAGCAAAGGGAATTCCTACAGTATCATAAACCATACTAAGATCAAATACAAATTATCTCATAACCCAACATAATTTCAAATCCGTGTTTAAAACTGTAAACCATTAAAGTCATATAACACCACTATCAATCTTTTCTAAGCTTTATATACGCGATGATCTAAGCTAGTTTCTCTAGAAAGATCCTTCCAAGTATTTTCCTATAACTATTCTAGAAGAGACTTTACGGTCTGTAATTTCAAATCCCTTCTTCAAAAAGGCAGGGTTTCCTTTATAGAATCCCGATTGTAATTTCCTTATGGATTACTCAAAAACAAATTAGACAGTAATATTGTGCTACAGTAATGCAAGATTCAAAATGACTTAAACAAACATTTATCTAGACTCTATTAGCATTTGTAATCGTATAGCAAACTAGGTTTTAAAAGTGGCGTCTACGCCCAAAAAAAATTTACACAGTATGAAGGCTCACGACCATAATTGCCGGTATTAAATTTGAAATTGAGGTTAAACCCTTCAAAAACCTCATGGGTCAAACTCACTCAAAGACTATATCATATTTTGTAATATCAAAGGGAATACTGAAGCAACTAAATATTTTACACAAATAACGTTTTCTTACAATTCTAGAAAAAAAATTACAGTATGTTGAGTTAAAACATCAAAACCCTCACAGGTGCACCTCAGTTCAACAAGCTTCAAAACCAACGACTTTTACACAGAGTGGCATAGTCTTTTGGAAAGACTCCACGGGTTTACGAAACCCATTATAGTAAAAGTAGTTTCTTTCTAAATCATGCTATCACTTACACATTCTATAAACCAGTAGTAAGCTGGAAAATTTAATCAAGTGCCGTGAAATTTAAAATACAATACAAAACCCAGCTTGGATCCATAAAGCCACCCAAAGGAAGATATAGGTCTTACTAGAATGGCCTCCCCGGCACAAACCTAAATCACACCTTTGTCGCAGTGATTTTTTCCTATTTACACTTCACACAGAGAAGAAGTTAGAATCCATGTTTTCTTAAAACCATGAGCAAGTGAAGTAAACAAGGATTTATTAAATAAATGATGGTTTACCTTCTTGGTGTTTGTAAAACTCCTGTCACCATAGAAACAAGTGGTGCACCCATTTGGTTTTTTGATTGGGTGTAAGCTGGTGAATATGGGGAAGATGGTCGAGTGTGGTAGTTGCAGACATGCTAGTAACCAAGTCAAGCAGTCGTGAACCACAAGAGGAAATGAATATTTTACCAACCTGTTTCAAAACCCAGAATTGAAGTTTATCGTAGATTTTGAGGTTCTTCAATCCCTCTATGTTTTAACCCTCCACCCAAGGGCTAACACCTGGACAATGTGACATGGTCATCTGACCTATATTAAAAACATATATCACTTTTGTCCTTGTAGGATGTACTCTGGATTTTGATGTTATTACCGACCGCTCACACGCCATTTTAAAATTTAAACAAGACCTAGGCATAGTGTAAATAGAACAACATTATAGTTCATATTATAAGGTAAAGTATAATTGTTTACAAGTCTTTCCACTTGGCTTCAGTTGCAATATTGGATTTCCTTATAAAAACTTTTAACCCTCTAACTTTATAAACATTGTTATACATTACAACCTACATAATGGAAGTTAATGATGGTAAAAATGAGTTAGACCCCTTTGTAATGATTTAAATACTGTTGTTTTGTTTTTTGACAAAGTGTTTTGGTGTAGTGCCAAACCTTAGTTGGTCTTGTCCTTGCCCCTTGCGTATTTTTCTTTAGAGCTTCCCTTTAACTGTCGTCGAGATGTTTTGCAGCCTGCCCCTAATAAATTGAGAGGTTCATGCTTTAGTCAAAATGACTAAGTAAGACCATAATCCTTCCTTGGTGCAGCTCAGGTGGAAAAACAAACACACAACCTCAACAACTACTTTGAGACACTATTTTATATTTAAGACAATTTTTCCGTGTCGAAAGATCACCATGTTAAATATGCAATTAACCACTTCAATACATGACTATAATAGTGCATGACGAATGAAGTATGAGTAATAACATCGCTATAAATACTATCTAAGTAAATTCTAATATAACATGCAGTAAATATTTTTTTATTTTTATTTTTTATTTTTACGATTATAAGGGTTACAGTAATAGAACTCACAAAAACAGGCTTTGGGGGATTCAGTAGTGCCACAGAATCAGAGGAAAGCATCAAAGTGGCTGCGGACATCAGTGGACGAAGTGATGCCTTGGCTTGTGTACACAAAATACCAACATGAATGTATCTCAACACTTTCTCCTTATCGCATGTTTCGATTATCACTGGATCAATCATCTCGACAATATTTCCTCTTTCGTATGATCTCCATGCCTGCAAAGTCACTATAACAAGATATATACATGATGGAGAGATACTTATATAGGCTTTAATTTAGTTTAATGGTGAGCTAGTGCAGAAGTTGAGAGAGGTTTATTTATTATCTGTGATGAACCCTTCGATCATACTTTGCTATGAGGCTTATAGATGAGCTAAATAACATAACATGGTCTAGCTAAAGTAGATCTGGTTAGTCCCAAAAATAGTGGCATAATTCGAGTACGAATACAGATTCAAATACGATTTGATATGGAAAAAATACGTAACAAATTTTTTTTTTTACGAGGAGTAGGTTCCTTCTAGATTAAAAAAAACTTCTTTTTCAAAGTTTTTTTTTTAAATATACATAAACCATTCAATATTTGCATGCATTGTTGCAATTTGATGGGAAAAAGACTCGTCATGGGCCATTTTTATTGTCAAATATAGTCTATATTTTATACTTCATGTCAAAAAAATCAAAGAAAACAATACAACTTCTATATATAGTCTCCAAGAGGGAGGAGAATTTATCTAATAATGTATTTATAAATTAAATTCTAAAAATATTAAATAATTAAAATGACAAAAATAACTTATCAAAAAAACAAAACAAATTTCTAATAGTATATTCCAATAAATATTACCTTAACTAAAATCTAATATTATAACTAGTTACTAAAATTTATATTACAAAATAAAACTAAATTAAATCTAATCTAATATTTCATATTTATAATTAAAGTACAAAACAAAATATATATTATAAATTTTAAAGATTTAAAGTTTTAAAATCTAAAACTAATTCTGAACGAGCTATGGGAAAAATTAAAAATAAAACAATAAGATTTAAATAGTTCTTATTTAATAATATGTGCAGGCAGATTTACGCATTTGTATTATGCCGAATATTTGGTGATTTTCAAACTGCCTCCGAATTTCCTTACAGAAAATTCCAATACAACAGAATTATACTACTATGGTCCCAAATGTAACGAAAAAAATATCTCACCCATCCTAAAAGAATCTGGATTTCAAGTAACAAACTATAATCGTGTTCTTTCTTCCCGTGATAAGTTTCAGGAGAAGCACACCAAAGCTATAGACATCAGCTTTCACATATAATTGCCCTGCATAGCGTATTCAGGTGACATATAGGAATAAAGTGATGATTAGTTATTTGCCAATGAAAACTGTAGGCGTAGATCCTAGAAAGTAATAGGTTAACTGACAATATGAATTTCCCAACATTGCAGATATGGAAGAAAGTGCCCTTAATTGTATATAAAATAAGCATAATGTAAAATATATGCATTCTTGATTGCTAATAGCTTTTTATAGTGTGTGAGAGTCTTGATGGCATTAAAATCTTACAAAGTTCCAACAAGTCTCGTGCTGATGTGTCTCTCATCTTCAACAAAATGCTTCGCTAAGCCGAAATATGTAATCTTAGGATTCAGTTTCTCATCCAATAAAATATTATTTGCTTTAATATCTCGATGGATAATCCATAGTAAAGAATCCTGGTGAAGATAAAGAAGACCGCGAGCTACACCAGTATGATGTTGTAACGCTTCGTCCAATCAAGCTGTTCACGATTGTTTGGATCTATATGTTGAAACATTACAAAACTAACCAATTATATTACTGAAATAAGTGCGATGAACCTATGAATGCTTTTTATGTATAGACATAACAAAACATAGGAGAAGTGACTCACGTAAGAGGATTTTATCTAGGCTCTTATTAGGTAAGTACTTGAAAATAAGCACCATTTCTGATCCAGCTGTACATTAGCCAAGTAGCTTCACCAAATTATGATGTTGAATTTTAGCCACAAGCTTAATTTCATTCAAAAATTCTTTCTTTCCTTGCTCAGAATTTAAGGACATCTTCTTTGTAGCTATTTCTTTTCCATCTTGAGTAGTTCCTTGAGAAATTCAGAGAAACGATCCCTATGAAAATTTTGTGAAGTATTTCAAGGTGTATATATATATATCTAATGGACAAAGGATTTGTGAGAACAACTTGATGATTATTATAATTAAAAATATTTTAAAAGCAACCAAAAGCTTTCTTAGCCTATTTTACCTTGTATACAGGGCCAAATCCTCGCTCTCCTAACTTGTTATTGTCATGAAAATTTTCAGTAGCAGCTAGTAAAGTTTCCATCTTAAACACTATTAATTGTGGATCCTCATTAATTACTATGTCTTGCTCAATTTTCCCATGACCTTCCCAATGAACTATACAATAAAAAAACACAGTTACATCATAAAACTTACTCAAGACCTTCAGCACGAACTATACAATAAAAAAACACAGTTGCATCAAAAAATAGTGGGTAAAAATTGAATGATCCCTAACTTGGTTAAATTCGCAATTATTACGTAGATCTTGAATAATACATTTGAAAAATTTCGCAAGAACAGTCCAACAGAGCATACATACTGTTGTAGCCTGCATGTTTATTGTAATTTATTGTTACTGTGATGATATATCACCCAGATACACAAGATCAAACAATTTTTTTGTGAGCGCCTATCTATGTAATACTGTATTAAATCTACATGCATGGTGCACTGAGTAGGCACATAACACATACTCGTCTAAACAGGGAGTAGGGGCATAACACATACTCATCTAAATAGGGGGGGGTCTGATCATATGCACCTATACCTTTGGGATTGATCTGCCATGATGGAATTCAAAGACGTGGCTACTTTACGGTCTTACCAGCTGATATCGTCAAATGCCATACCTTCATATCCTCTTAGTTTAATGGAGGACTTGAAATTTTTCCCGATTGCAAACATGCATACCAATTGCGCCAGAACAAATCCGCCAACAACACCTAAAATTAAAGGTATTTTGCTTGAAGACCTCTCCATGGCTTTATTTGGTGCTTCTACTGGGGGTGGTCGAAGCAAAGTCGACGCTCCTGTGGTCGATGGTCGAGGCGCAGTCGACCCAAAAAATGGATTGGTATCATAGCGAACTATGTAGCTTCTCCTCAAATCTTGAGCTTCTCGCCTTCCAGGACACTCTAAAAAGACATAGTTAATTGTATCTGAGAGACATTTTGTGCAGTTCTTGATAGATATATCTCTCCAACATTAGACCAGGGCATAATAGCTTGAGACTAGGTGTTAGTAATATTTCCGGAGGCATATCTATTCCATCTTGTAGATCCATTGGTTGCTTCACGTGTCAAATCGTTAAACAGGCTACAGAGAGCCATGTTAAAGGATTGAGTCTCAAAGGCACTCTCTTGATGAGAAAGGTTAATTCCAGAAATGTTTAGTATTCTGAAGAAATTATGGTTTTCATAACATAAGAAGAAGAACTCAATCCAAATGCTGCCACCGACGACATTCCCATAGTTTTGTCGAAGGGTAGTATTTGCTTGCAGTGTAGCATTGGTCAACTATTGTGTCTCCCCTACATTGGAGGAGGCCATATATTCGATTAGGATTTTCTCCATACTTAGAAGTGTTAAACCCTGTTTGGGACATGTAGTGAATCAGATAATTCAAGACTGTATTCAGATTTCTCTCAAATTCACTGTAATTTCCATAGTTAAAGTTGCCCTCGCATTTTGGATTTGGAAGGATATCCAGATCACCTGTGACCAACTATTCATTAGTTGGCGTATTATCTTGTGGAATAGGTCACGCATTTGATGGTGCACTTGTGCCATCCCTCATATCCATTTTGTATTTCATTTTCCCAATGTCAATGGCCCTGGAAATTCTACAAAGATAGCGTTGTACATGAAGTCATTTTAACACTTATTAGTATATCCTATGCATATTTAGTTTAAAAAACTGCCCCCAAAAGTTCAATTCTCAGGACTTTTTTTTGGGGGGGGGGGCGGCAGGGTGGGGTTTAGCAAAATAGTTGTAAGGAAAAAATGCCTTGAAAATGTCTTTAAGGGGTATTTAAAAAACCCACTCCAAAATTCATGAGATTTGAAGTATTTCTACTGCCCCCCCCCCGCCCCCCAAAGTCCTGAGAATTAGATGTTTGGGGGGGGGGGGGGGTTTAAAAACCCCCCCCCAAAAGTCATGAGAATTAGACTTTTGGGGGAGATTTTTTAAAAACCGCCCCTAAAAGTTCTGAGAATTGGACTTTTTTTGGGGGGGGTTTAAAAGCCGCCCCCAATAGTTCAATTCTCAATACTTTTAAGGGGGGTTTTGAAGAACCTCCCCAAAAGACCTAAAAAAACTTTTTTTTTTTGGGGGGGGGGTAGCAAAACAGCCCCCAAAAGGATATTTTGTTGTACTGATTGGAATCGTATTATTGCAACCCTTTTTAAAATAGGGAAAAAACACTACAACAAAAACTGGATTTAGTGTCAAATTTAACGCCAGATTTTAGTGTATTTTTTTCCCAATTATGGTGAACAATACAGCGCTAAACCTGGTGCCATTGTACATTTTCGTAAAACGCCATCTATTGCATATTTTTTTGCGTGCATTTTTGTGCCCAATTTTTTACATCTTTTGTTATGCGTTTATTTGCGCCCAATTTTGCAACTTCTATTGCATCTTTTTTTGTGTCCTTCGTTACATCCTTGTTTGCACCCAATTTCACGCTTAGTTTTGCATCCAACGTTGCGTCTTATTTTGCTCTTAGTTTTTCATCGAGTCTTGCACCCAATTTTGCATCATGTTTTGCATAAAATTATGTGTCCAATTATGCATCTAACGTTGCATCTAGGTTTGCATCCAATTTTCGGCCCAATATTGCATCTAGTTTTGCATCCAATTTTAGTTATAATGTTGCATCCCCATTTGCATCTAATTTTGTATCTTGTTTTACATCTTTTTTTGTATCCATGTTTGTGCCTAATGTTTCATCTTGTTTTAGGTAATATTTTGCATCTAGGTTTGCACCTAGTGTTGCATCCTGGTTGATGTCTTTTTTTGCATCTATGTTTGAGCCGAATGTTGCACCTAGTTTTGCGCCCATGTTTGTATCTAATATTGCATCTAGTTTTGTGTCCAATTTTGCATCCAATCTTGCATTCAATATTACTTCTAGTTTTACATCCAATGTTTTGTCCCATCTGGCATTCAATATTGTGTCTCGTCTTAAGTTTTTATTTGCGCTAAGTGTTGCTTCCAGTTTTGCACCTGGTGTTATGCCTAGTTTTATGTCCATCGATACACCATATTTTGTGCTCATTTAATGTCCAATTTTACGTCTATTTAGGAGTCCACTTTTGCATCTATTGTTGCGTCTAGTTTTGGACCTAGTATTGCATCTAGTTTTGAGTCATTAATTGTGTCTAGTGTTGAGTCTCTTTTTGCATCCAACTTTGCATTTAGCGTGACATCCATTTTTGTGTCCGCATTTGCGTCTGACATAAGGTCGACTTTTGCATCCAATTTTGTGTTTGATGTGACGTCCAATTTTACATCATCTTTTGCATTTAGTGCTGCGTCTAATATTATCCATATTGCACTACTACATTTTTTACCTTTAGAAATACATTGCAATATCATTAGGGCATGGAGGAATCAAACCACCAACTTCCTGCTTGTAAAGCAGGCGCTCTTCCAGTGAGCTAACACCCTTTAAGAATTAGGAAGAGGAACAATATTAACAAAAAAATATCCTAAACAATTACGCAATCTATTAATGTGGTCTGCAAAAGGGTCTTAAACAACAACATAATGTATTGATGCATACCTAATAACCTAAACTTGATATGGACAAAGAATAATGGATGTGTTTAAGAAATAGTTGTAGAATCCAATTGAGGATGCTTGTTTCTACATAAATGTTGTTATTCATTGATGATGTGATTTTGTTCAGCAATATGATGGGAAGAGAAGAACTCATGAATGGTTACTAAAAGAAGATTCCTACTATGTGCATCATATATGATATAATGAATATTTTAACAATGAACACCAACAAAGACAATTTATATTATGTGCATTATTTATAATCTCAAAATTAGTAAGATGTCAATTGGAAAAAGCATCATACCGGTTTCCACAATTGATAAGGCCAAAAGGAGGTAGATGAAGTTGAGGGGTTTCTCATCTTACTAACGATTGTTCCATCAAGAGATTCTGAAGGGGCATTCCATCACTTTATCAAGTTATTAATTTAATTAGAAATAAATTAATATTAAAATTGATAATATTAATAATAAATAATATTAATTATTTTTATTGATATTAATAATATTAATATAATTAATATTAACATTTGCTAATTAATAATATTATTAATATTTAAAAATTAATAATATTAATAATATTTACAAATTAATATTGTTTAATATTGATATTATTTAAAAATATTATTTAATATTAATACAATCCTAAGTTCAAATTAATATTGAAATCAAATCGTGATAATAAAGACTTGAGTTTATTGTTTTTTTGTTTTTATCTTTATGACCTAAGAGGCCCGCACTAATTCCTAGAAGGGTCCTCAGTATTTTTAAGGTTCATAACTGTGGTCCAAGATTTACTTAACTTCCATCTGTCATCTCTATAGCCTCCCAGACATGGCTCTTTGTGTAGTGGTCAATGCCAATAATAACCCTTGCATTCTCTATACCGAGATGGTGTTTAGAGGATTTTGAATGTTATGCCAGTGCCGATTTCTTTATCCTTTCATGAATGATGTTCACTTCCTTCAACCTTGTATGTACCAATCGACCTGTCTCGCCAATATAAACCTTTCCACAATTCTTGCAAGAAGTAGCAAGATATAAAATCCTTGCAAGAAGAAACATTGCATTAGGTAATGTACATCAGTACAATAGAGATATGATTCCGAAATGATTTCACACACTAATTTCTGTTGTAAAGCATGTTTTCTATTTTAATAGTTGAAAAGATATACAGGGAAAATATCAAAATCCAGAACTCAATCCATATATAAATGTTTCGATAATTGACAGAGAACATGATGAAATGTTTGCATTAGGGATCCAAAAACAACATTCAAGTGCAAATTTATTTTCAGCTTTAGAGTAATACAATTACTTAAGTGCACTCACAAACTTGAGTCAACCCTTATACTTAATTCTCCATCTCAACAACAATATAGTTCTCAAAAAACTGATCAAATGAGATAATCTACTAAAGGTTCTTCTAAGGGTAGATATTTATAGTGGAGTTCAACAAAATCCTGGCAAACTATACATCACCTCCAGTCATGACTCCTGATGATGTCTTTGAGGTCTCTTATCATCAAGAATCAGATTGTAATGATGATGGCGGTGACAATGTCATGTCATAGACCATATCCTACATATAGTTTGTCTCCAATGTTGATTGGCAACTGGTTGCACATGTTTACTACGTAACAATAACTTACTGAGAATTCGATCAAGCTCATATCATCCTTTGGTCATAAGGGAAAGAACTCTAACACAATTGATCATAATGTATTTGGTTGAATATGGAAGGGATTATACAAGAACCAACACTAATTGATTCTTAAAGTATTTAGCAGGAACCAAGATCTCATTAAGAAGCAAACATTCATTTGTTAGTTGATTTCATGGTCTCCCTTATAACACTGACATGAGTTTCAAAAGACTGGAGGAAATGTAGAACTTGAACTCCTAAATACAAAGGCAACTTATGAGTGCCTTAAATTTCATAGCAAAAAACAAGAGAATGATAGCTATGGAAGAAGGTTGTCAGGACTAAGAATGGTACCAGAGAAGTAAGACAACAACCTGTATTTAGGAAAAATTTAAAAATATAGAGAATGTAGGTGAATAAAAACCCAAGAAAGCCCAATTATGTCATCAGAAGTTGCTAGACTCATGGCCTAAATGGAGGGTACTCCATCAAAGTACCCTTGAACCTTTGGCCTCTACAGGTACGATAATCCAAGGAATTTCTTCTCTTATTCTCAATGTTATCTATAAAAAAAGTACAAAAGATAGAATCGAAGTTACCTTTCCATCTTCTGCAGCAACTACTGGATCTGCACCTTGTGTAATAACAACTATCCTCTTGTGAGTTCCAGTTGCCTTTGGTAGTGCTGGCATCTTTAGAGCTATTTCTTCAACATTATCAGTATAAAAAATATAAAATAGTTAGTAAACATCTCTACACCATTCATGTTTACAAATACAGTGGTTAGAAATTAAGATATCAAATAATTTACCTCCCACCCTTGCACCCGTGCAAAAGTCCTTGCTTCAGTCTCATTTCCAAAAACATAATCCATATACCTAAGACTGAATACCCAGATATAATGAACAAATTCAAACAGTAGAATAATATATAACATAGGGAATTTAGACATCATAGAAGAAAAAATCCAAATCAACTTGGCATGAAATTAGAAATGTTTTTCTATCTGTACAATCATCTGCTATCTAGATATAAAAAAAAACAACACAAGGAAGTAAGTCTTACGGAAAGACTTTCATCAATGCTTCAGAAAAAAATTCGCAGATAAAAGGAGCTGCAAGATTCATCATAAATATCTGCAGAACATGAGATACAAGATTCATACAGGATATGAGACAAACCCTTTGGTATGGACATTGTTAATTTGCCAAACAACCAATAAAACAAAATAACCCCTATTCTACCAGATACCAGGGTGATTGCAATACCTTTCCTTTCTGAGCTGCATGTTTAGCCACAAATAGAATTGACTTAGGTGAGACTGTAAGGAAAAAGCCAGCAATATAAAAGAACTTGGCCTTCTCCACTGTACAACAAACAATAATTTTCCTTTAAAATGAGCACTAAGTCAAACCCAAACATAGAGAAAACAACTTAAACAGAGCAAGACCTTACAGTACATTACCTAAAGCCCAATTTTCTGGTAATTTCAAGTGTTCTGATTTGTAGCAATTTGCTACTGACAAATTTGCAATCAGTGACCTGCACATTACAAGGTTAAAGTTTAAACAAGTGAAGAAAGCAACATCTAACAAGAATAGGTGGATGAAGAGAATAGTATGGATAGGTCAAGAAACTCAGGTGTTGGGTGTCAGTGGCCAAAGAGCTAGTATTATACAATAACACTGCTAAGAGAACTTTTCAGTCCTCACCTTTCACCCCCAACCACAAGAACCCCACATGTACCAGTTGGTTTTGTTTCATCCTCATAATATTGCACCTGTATGAAACACAAAAAAATAGTTTCTCATATTAATGATATTTAGGAAAACAGAGTACTCTTGTAAATATCAGCCAAATGAAAGTATAAAACAATGCAAGTCTCTCATATATTGCATAAATATAGCTATAGATGATATATTATGATTCTCACATAACGAAAAACAAAAATGAATTTCACAATAATCAGAAATATAATATCCATTAAGACTGCAAACTGATCCAACTTCCAGATCCAAATCTCTCTAGATTGCATATTGAAAAAACCTCCACTAGAGTTATATACAATGCCATATTTTTCTATATCTTACCGTCTGCAAACTTCCCTGTCTCTCCTATATGAATTGGAGCCAAAAGCAATGATTTCCTGTAGATAGCAGTCGTTTAACACTGCACAAAATTGTTACAAATAGATCTTGAATGGGCCTTTTAAAAAACAATTGTCAAATAAAAATCTTATTAATTTCCCATAACTGCAAGATAAGGATGGTGCAAATAGTCGAAAGAGACACCATTCACTTCAACCATGATGTTCCACTGTGCTTTGGCTTGTTGTAGTACTTTCTGGAAATAATCTATAGTTTTGTTCCATTTTCTGAATATGTGATTGAGAGAAATATTATTAAAAGGGTACCATAACCTTTAGGCATCTTCCAAGATCAACATTAATGAATATTGTGGCAATTGTGTGTCCTTTTTGCATAATTACATTGAGTGAATCCCCAACACTTGAAGCTCCTCGAAAAAGAGTGAATCCCCAGCACGTGAAGGTCCTCCAAACAGAGTGATATATCCACTGTTCAATAGATTGAAAACACTATCAGTTTTATGTACAAGGCTGACCAGCTTAATGTGCAAGAAGAAAATAATAACAAAAAGATGGAAGTACCTGTATACCCATATGGGAAACCCGTTGCTATCGGTTTTTTTAGATACGTATAAGTAGTACAGAAAATTTCAGAAATCTCAACAAGCTCGGATTTTAAAAATATTTGTGATGCCAAATAAAGATGTTGCAGTATGCCTTAAGAGTTCAAACTCATACACAATATTTGTGATGCCAAATAAAGATACAAACTTGCTTTTATAGTAGAAAACACAAATTTAAATAATTTTTTTATTAACATTGTGTAGCAGTGAGTAAGGGTGAAGAAAACCTTGGTTCTATGAGTATTTGTTGAAAATTAGGCCTATACGGTTTTCATTTACATGGAAAGGTCCAATCTAGCGAGTAGCCAAAATACCAATGTTTCTATACATGGCAGCGCTTCTAAGTGAGAGCATCAAATAACGTTTATCGGTCAAAACGTTTTACAATGCCCCAATCTGGGTATGCTCTTCAATTTCACAAAATTGGTTAATTTGAAAACCTCCAAAGTGGAATCCAGGGAGGTTGAGAAGAATATGGACAATTATTTGACAAAGCATGTAAACATACGTTGAAGAAGGACCCGGTACCATATCTAGATAGATTCTAAACAACCAGACCCCTTATCTTGGATGGATAGAGGGAAAGTGCCAGCCTTGGGCAGGTACTTTTAACTAACATGTTGGCACTATCTAAAATCGAAAGGAGAGTACACTTGGTCACACAAACATGAATGCAAATAGGCTTCTAAAGGTATTTGGCAACTCGGTAAAAAAAATACAGAGTATGCATAAGGTATTTGGTAAGTCAGGGTTTAAAAAAAGAAAAAAAATAGAGTATTCGCCCCTCCAAGAAAGGTGTTAACCCTTCTCTAGATAAATGTCATTTTCACTGGGTATCTTAGAAAAAACTGTCAAAATCCCCAACTCTAACTCTAAACACCTCCCTTATTAATTATACTAAACTCTTACGAAAGTCAACACGGTTCAATATTGGTATGGATAGCTTACCTGGCATGCATGTATATTGCTTGTGGCTGGTGGTACAAGCAACAAATGCACACCAATAACTCTGCTGCAAGAGGGTAAACAAAGAGGTAGCTTAATTAATATTCAAGGTTAAAAAAAATTATATCTAATTTTATATATTTACCTATAGCGTGTATACATTTTCCCCTTTGCACAAGCACCATTATAGGTAATAATGGAATCATATGTAGAGAGTTCATACCTGTAAAAACGCCCAAATTACATTGTATTTGGATTCTCCAAGATAGGGTGTAAAAAAAATTATATGTAATTTTATATATTCACCTATATCCTATATACATTTTCCCCTTTGCACAAGCCCCAGTAGAGAGTTCATACCTGTAAAAACACCCAAATCACATTGTATTTGGATTCTCCAAGATAGGGTGTTAGCATTTGCATAACAATAGTGATCTGCGTTAAAGGAAATACATGCCTAAATTATAAATAAGAGCATAGAATGGAATAACATAATCACTAAATAACATATAAAACATATGTAAAAAGTAAAATGATAACCAGTAAATATAGATAAAACGTGGAAATGTTACTCAACAATTGTGTGCTTGAAAAGAGGCCACGAAATGAAGTATACCAGTGTAATATCCATTTACCATAATACTCACTGTAGAAAGATAAAGGAGTACTTATAAAAATCGTGGATGAAGAAAAGAAAAAAAGAAGAAAATAAAACCCAAAAGGATTACTTGAGAGGACTGGCTGTATAGTTAAGCTTCCACTACTATCCTAGAAGGAGCTTCTCTAGAAGGTTCTTTAGAGGAACCTTTACCAAAGTAAGATACAATGCATCCGATAGATAAGGGTTTACTTTGTATCCTATCGAACAAACCCTATCAGGAAAACCATACGGGAAGTAAAATTCAAGTTGGCATTTACTTTGCCAAATAGACAGTGTAATTTTTGTGTAATTTTTATTTTTATATGGAGGGAAAAATGAGTGGCTGTTAGGTTTTTAAAGTTTTTTAATTTAATATTAACATTTTCAGTAATTTATATAATTGTTTATGTTTTTATTGAGGTGGGAAAAATGAAATTTTCCTTTTCATTGGTTTTTAAACTTTTTTTTAAGTTTCCAAACCATTCAACATTTATTTTAGAATTTTGTAAATTTTTTCTAAACTAATGGCTTTTATCTTTCCATATGTCATAGGATTCGCTAGACTTTCAAATTTTAGTAACAAATGTAATTTTTATTTTGAAATAGGGGAAAAATTACTTTTAGTTAGGTTTTTTAAGTTTCCTAACTTAATGTAAACATTTTTAACAACTCATAATTATTTTTATTGAGATGAAAGGAAAATGAATTTCTCTTTTTTGTTGGACTCTAAACCATTTTTTTAAAGTTTCCAAAGCATTCAACATTTATTTTAGAATGTTGGTGAATTTTTCTAAACTAATGGCTTTTACCTTGCCATGTCATGGGATCCATAACAAATATAATTTGTATTTTTAGATGGATGGATAAATGAGTTTTTATTAGGTTTTTTTAAGTTTTATAATTTAATGTTAACTTTTTTAGCAGCTCATGTAATTGTTTTTATTGAGATGGAGGGAAAATGAAATTTCCCTTTCCATTGAATTCTAAACCCATTTTTTGAAGTTTCCAAAGCATTCAAAATTCATTTTATAATGTTCTAAAAAAATTCTAAACTAAACAAAACTATTAAGACACAAAGAAAATGAATCATTACAATTTAAGAAATAATAATCATTTAATAATTTATTAAAGCTTTTATTATATAGTGTGTACAATAAAAAAATGGCAATAAATATAGTTATAAATTTTGAAGTAGTCAATCATAAACATACTTTTATCTTATTATGACAAGACTCGGAGAAAATCCTTGGATCAAACAAATCATGACTTGCACATGAATGTTGTCTAAGTGGAGGTAGAAAACATGATAAATGATCGAAAATATCAATTAGGGAAATCTATAGATGAGTGAGCCTCATGACTTGCATCACATCTTGTTAAAAGTGAATATGCACGCAAATTTAGTTGTTAATGAATTTCATAATATAACCTTGGGGGCAAAAATTAACACCCTACGTATCGTTCATGTCCCCCTTTGTTGGTTGGATTGATGGAAGGGGATGTGGCAGTCTCAAGCTTAGAATAAAGACTTAGAACAATGAAAGAGTAAGGAAAATTAAAATTCATATGGGAGATAGGAATTTGGATCGATTTACCCTCCTTAAATAACCATTGTTGAGAGTCCTCCAACGACATAAGAAATCCATATATATAATAGAAATTCAAGAAAATATATTCCTTTGTCATGCTTTGTATTGAGAATGAAGGATATATAATGCATCACTAACCCCTGAGTTATGAAAGATCGTTGGCATACTTAACATTGTTGTCCAATAATTTGGATACCTTCTAAGAAGTGTGTGAGCTAAGTGCGTTGACATGATTGGGAATCTAGTGTGAAGTTGACTTCATCGTTGATGGCATTGACAAGGTAGAGTGCCTAGATGGATGCTTGAAATTTGTTTACTTCAGGTGACATTATAGCCTTCCCATTTGAATCCTCTACGAGATCTAACACCTCTTGATCCAAACATATGTTGAGTTTGGATTGAACTGCCTTATTTGTAATCCAATCTGCGACCTAGTTCACACTCCACTCATGAGTGAACCTTGCATTTTTAAAATCCATAGATTAAAAAAAACCCATCCAAACTATTGATTTGTGGTCCCACCATGAAGGATTTCCCTTCCCAGTGAGATAATGGATAATTAGAGGTGAATTTCCTACGATTATAATACT
>LPNX010012584.1:0-11260 GCA_001517045.1 Pseudotsuga menziesii
TCAGGCATCTCAGAGTTTTTGGTTCCACCTGTTATGCCTTGATTCCAAAGGAGCAAAGAAACAAGCTTGGTGCTCGAAGCAGAAAGTGCATTTTCCTGGGATACGAAGAATACTCCAAGGCATACCATCTATATGATGAGGTAAACAAGAAATTTGTTATTTCCAGAGATGTCATTTTTCTTGAAACTAATAAAAATGACCAGTCCATTGAGAGACAGCTTGATCATTTGGAAAATTATCCTCATCCAAAGACATATTCTGAAAATGAATATGAAATTCCAAACCTTGAAGGGGGGATTCCTATTCTGGAACAACCTTTGAAATTTCCATATGAAGCACCAACTCCCCCGCATGAAGAAGTTCCTGCTACTTCACCTGATCAGGAGATTCAACTGGATGATGTGATTGAGAGAATTGAAAGACTCTCAATCAATGATGAAGAACCACCAGCTGATCAACCAGGACCATCACGAAAGATTCCTAAATGGGCCACAAAGACACTTGAAAGTGTCCATCAGGATGAAGTTGGAAAGATGGGAACGAGAAGTTCGAAAAGACATGGAGGAGAAGCAGTTAATTTAGGTGATGACATGGATGTATCATTTGATTGTGAATTTAATTTATCTGCTAACCTTGAACCAACTTCCTTTGAAGAAGCTTCTACTCGAGCTGAGTGGAAAGAAGCTATGTAGAATGAGTATGATGCACTCATGAAGAATGGAACTTGGAAGCTGGTTGACCCTCCAGTTGGAACAAAACCAATTGGTTGCAAGTGGGTGTACAAGAACAAATACATATTAGATGGCTCACTTGACAAGCACAAAGTGAGGCTTGTAGCAAAAGGCTATGCACAGAAAGAAGGAATTGACTATGAAGAAACATTTTCTCCTACAGCAAAATGGGCTACCATCTGTACCTTACTCTCTTTAGCTGCTCAGAAAGGGTGGAAATTTCATCAAATGGATGTGAAGATTGCTTTCTTGAATGGAGACTTGAAAGAGAATGTCTTCATGTCTCAGCCGGAAGGCTTTGTTGTGAAAGGAAAAGAACAAAAGGTATGCAAGCTTGTCAAATCCTTGTATGGCCTAAAACAAGCACCTCATGCATGGTATGAAAAGTTAACCGAGCATATTTTGAAGTTAAATTTCGAACATTTTGATCTTGATGATCCAACACTGTTTATAAAGAAAGTTGGAATATTTGTTGTGTATCTTGTGGTGTACGTAGATGATATTTTGATGACAGGGAACAATGAGAGCTATATAGCATCCATAAAGGAAGATTTGAAAAAGATTTTTGAAATGACAGATATGGGACATCTCCACTATTACTTAGGAATTGAAGTCACTCAACATCCTAAGTATATTTTCCTATCTCAGAAAAAATATGTTGGAGAACTACTAAACAAATTTTGCATGACAGAATGCAACCCTATATATACTCCAATGGATCAGAAAATGAAGCTCACATCAAGCGAAGGAAAATAATTTGAGGATGCGACCAAGTATCGACAACTGGTAGGAAGTCTTATCTACCTTACAACAACTAGACCAGATATTTCTTCTGTTGTTGGCATACTTTCAAGGTTCATGCATAAACCTTGTGAAGGACACTGGTTAGCTGCAAAAAGAGTTCTAAGATACTTGAAGGGGACTCAAGACGTTGGACTCAAGTACTCTAAAGTGGATGACTTCAAACTTATTGGGTACTCAGAGTCATATTTTGATGGCGATAAGGAGAGAGGAGTATCAAATTCTGGATAGACTATGAGTCTTGGATCAACAACTGTCTCATGGAGATCACGCAAACAATCAGTTCCGGCAGATTCAACAACAGAAGCAGAATATGTGTCTGCAACTGAAGCAACGAAAGAAATAGTATGGCTCAGGAAGATACTTGAATATTTGCAAGAAAAACAAGAGAACTCCACTCCATTACTGGTCGACAATACTTCTACAATCAAGCTGGCTAAGAATCCTAGATTCCATGATCGAACCAAACACATCAACACAAAGTATCATTTGATTCGACATCATGTAGAAGCCAAGACAGTCCATCTTCGACATTGTTCCACAAATGATCAAGTTGCAGACATTTTCACCAAAGCGCTTGGACGAGAAAAGTTTGAAAGGTTCAGAAACATGCTCGGACTTACAAACACCCCTTCGGATTAAAAGGGGGATTGTTAGAATATAATCCGTTAGGGTTATATAATGTAAATAAATAAATAAATAAATAGTAGGAAGCCAAACAGGCTGAGCGGAAGGGGAAACCCAACCGCCATGTGATTTGTATAAATATAGGCATTTGCATTGGAATAATAATCAATCAGGAGTTATTACCAACATATATGATCCATTTAAATGTGAATATGGTAAACTAAAGTGCTTTTGGGTCCCATAGTCCCTTATTACAAAATTTATGTCTCCATCTCAACCTAGGGAACTAGTAGGTTGGTGAAACATTATTTGCAAATAGTCTTATTTGGAAATTATTTAATTGGGGACATGAAATTGTTAGGATATTTAGACACTTAGGAGTTAGTTAAGATTAACTTGTGTAATATATCCGTTAGTTAAAGTGTGTTTCTTTAGTATGCATTAGTATGCATTTGTAAATATTATAATCCGACGATCACGATATGTTCTATACATAAAGTGATCCAATGGTTCAGCTCCTCTTAGATCATACCTACCCTTGATCCGTGGATTAACACCGGATTGGTCCATGATCTCTATTTAAAGAGCATGGAGGGTCCTTGGCTAGTTGATTGATTATGAGAAGTTTCTTTGTAACTTTCTTTCTTTTGCGTAATAAATTGCTCCAAGTATCTATTTGGCTGGGGCCGAGGACTGTTTCCCTCTCGATGGTTTTAACCATGTCAAAACATCAATGTGTTGATCTATGATCTATTTGTGTGAGTGGCTTCTCTAGGTGTTTGGTCTTTTGGGAGTACCTTGTGTACCCGAACATGGTATCAGAGCGTTTATGAAGAGCCGCTTCCGTTTATGATCTAGTTCTTGAACTAGTGTTGCTGAAACTTTGAAAGGGTTTCTTATTTTGGAATTTCTATGAATTTGTGGCCCATGGGAGGTGCTCCACTACGTTCGTTGTTCCATTTCCATTAGGAAATAATTTCCGTTTCAGTGAAAACCGTTTCCGTTTGCTCTAGAAACACCAATTTTGACAGATCTGAAGGTATAATGTTACAGAGACGGTTTTGTTTTATTTTTTTCAAAAAAAACTCTCTCATATTTTTATCAGTTTTATTATTAGATATTTATTGTTTTTTAGTCTCAAATTGTTGCCTTCCCTGGTTGTGTATTCTTTTTTCCATGCACCTTGCTCGATCACGGCGACTCAGAAACAAAAAGGGAAATATTTTTCTTTGCTGCGTATGCTCTTTGCCGTGCACCTTGTGCGATCACAATGAATCAGAAATAGAGAGAAAATGTAGACTTTCCAGGAATATAATGAGATCTAACCCCAAAAGCGTTGAATTTTGTTTTTTGTTTTTTGGTTTGTTGTGTGTTTTGTAGGAATAAAAAAGCAAGCACGGTGACCGAGAGAGAAGAGTAGAAAAAAATACCCCTACCTCATTCCCTTCTTTTATGTACCTTTTAAACTTAGCTCACTTGGTTCAAAGTTGTTGTATCCCTTAATAGGTCTCAAGTTCAAGTCTTATTAAGTTATTTTTTTAATAGTGCATGCAATTTCTAATTTTAAGTTGCTTTATTGTAAAAGTGCATCTCATTTAAAATAAAAATAAAATAGAATAAAAGTGAGTCACTTAAGTCTTTAGTTTATTATCCCACTATTTAAAATAACATTATTGTAAAAGTGAAAATCACTTATTTTACAAAATTGATTCACTTAAAACAACTTTCAAGGTTCATCTTGGGAAGAAGGGGGTTATTTTTTTTAGTTGGTCAATTTATATCTGCGACGTCATTATTGGGGACATCTTCAACATTTTCTTTGATCAAGCATAACTTCATCATACGGAATCAGTTTTCAGTGTCGTTTTTTTTAAACAACCTAATTTTTTGAGCTCTTTGCATCCAGACAGTTGGCTTCTATTTTTTCAGCCATTAATTTATAGTATGGCCGCCACTTTTGATATTTTACTTACCATTTTTAACTATTTTTCATGGAAATCTCGTATGGAGGATGTTCTACGAAGTAGGGGACTTTTCAAAATTACCTCAGGGAAAGAAACAAAACCCATGATGATAAGAAAATAAAATGGGCAGATAGATGTTATGAAGCTCATGGATTGATTAGAATGTCAATCTCTACTGATTTGTGATTCCATATATCTGGAATTGATGAACTTGATAAAGCTTGGGAAAAGTTGGAATCTGTGCTTGGTAAACACAATGAAATTCGATGTCATCAACTTGAGAATGTGTTGATTTCTTTAAATCCAGGTGATTTTTTCATGAATTCAAGATTATTTATCTAAGTATAAAACTCTTATACTCTTATGTGAAGAATGCAAGATTAAGATAGAAGACAAACAATGCATTTATCATATTCTTTCCAAACTTGGACCTCCATATTCTGTTTTTGTATCTACATTTTACTTCATGAAAGAATCATTGACTGCAGCTAGTGATCAAGAGCCTAGTCTTGAATCCTTTTGTGATTCCTCAATTAGAGAGCAAGATAAGTTCATTCATCTTGGAATAATTAACAATGCATATACATCCGGGAAAGCCTTATTGTCCCAACAGAAAGAAAGGTCCAAGCCTTTGAAGAAACAAAATTTTCACAATAATAAGCCAAACAAGGGTCCCAAACTCTCTCAGTCAGCTCATTCTTTAAAAAATGACAAAGGATCCAAGCCAAAAGGAAAGAAGACTGAGCGTCATTACAACTATTGCAGGTAAGATAATCATGATGAATCTAAGTGTTTCAACAAGGTGACAGCCTTGGAAGAAGCAATAAAGAAGCACCACATAAGCCTAGATTTGTCTTCAAAATCTACCTCTCATGGACATGCACTTTTTGCTTTTGGTTATTCTTATACTGCATAATCTTCTTCTACTCAAAATGAATGGCTCATTGATTCTGAAGCATCTTATCGTATGGCTAAGGATCAAGCCGTCTTTTCTATTAAGCATGAATGTAACACCAAACAAATATTTGTTGGTGATGATAGATCTCTAAGTGTTGTAGGATCTCAAATGGTTCTAGTAAAAAATGGTCATTTTAGTGATGTGCTATGTGTTCCAAGAATTTCCTGCAATTTGTTGCCAGTCTATCAAATCACTCATCTGGTGAAGGTAAAACTGTAACATTTACACCTCACCAAGTTTTAATCAAGGATTTTAAAGATCATCAACATGTCCTAGCTACGAGAATTGTTGATGATATTACTAGGTTGTACAAATTTAACAACTTTGGGTCATCACCTTTTCCTTCAGTTTTTGTTGCTCATAGTGATAACTTGAGCAAACTTTGGCATGAGCGATTTGGTCACTTAAATTATCGCTCATTGCAACAACTATGTAAACACAATATGGTGACAAATCTTCCAATGGTATCTTGTAGGGATGGTGTTTGTTTTGGTTGTGTACTCAAAAAAGATCATCGAGACAGTTTTGACAAATGTGCCTCTTGGCATGCTTTGGTTCCCTTGGAGCTTGTGCATAGTGACTTGTGTGGCCCTATTCCATCTGCTTCCTTTTCTGTTTTCAAATATTTCTTAACTTTCATTGATGATTACTCCATACGCATTTCCTAAAACTTAAGAGTGAAGTATTTAACATGTTCTTGGCCTACAAGGCCCTTGTTGAAAAATAATATGGTCATGAAATAATTAAGTTAAGATCCGACAATGGAGGATAATATGTTAACAAAAAGTTCACTACTTTCTGCACTAAACAAGGAATCCAACAACAACAAACTATTCCATATACACCACAACAAAATGGTGTAGCTAAACGAAAGAACCACACTTTAAAAGAAATGGATAATTGTATGATCCAATCTAAGGGACTAAGTCTTCAATTTTGGGTTGAGGCCATAAATTGTGCAAATTACATAGTTAATCACACCCCCCACTAAAGCTTTATAAGGTATAACACCAGAAGAAGCATGGAGTAAAATTAAACCAGATGTAAGTCACTTCTGTGTGTTTGGTAGTGAAGCATGGGCTCACATTTTGAATGAAAAACAGAAAGCATTGTAGCCTAAAAGTGAAAAGTGCATATTTGTTGAATATTCTGAAAATTTAAAAGGTTATAGACTTCTTCAACCACATTCAAATGATGTAATAATTCGAAGAGATGTTAAATTTGATGAAAATCTCTTGGCATGTGAGCCTAACTCGACGGTTGTGCCATCTTTTTCCTGCAATCCTGATTCAACGATTGTATCTTGTTCTACTTACAACTTCCTTGATAGATTTCCAACTCCAGTTTTTTATGATAGTGAGGATGAAAATACACCTCTTCCTGCTCATATTCCTTCAATTGTAGCAACACCATTGCTTCCTCGATGGGTTCATTCAACATGTGAAGCACTGTGAAGTAGCTAGTGATATTGTCAGTGATCCTAGAGATTAACATCGAACACGTTCTCAGTTTCAGTGAGCCTCTTCTCTTTTGGCTCAAGTTTTCAAGAGTCATGATCCATAAACTTTTGCAGAAGCTTCAAGAAATCTAGATTGGGATGCATGTATGGATGAAGAATATCGTTCCTTAATGGTGAACAATAATTGGGATCTTGTACCTCTTCCAAAAAGAAGAAAACTTGTCAGATGTAAATGGGTCTATAGAACTAAGTATGCATCAAATGGAATTGTTGAAAGAATTAAGGAAAGGTTCATTGCCAAAGGTTTTTCCCAAGTTGAAGGGATTGACTACAATGAAACCTTTTCCCCTATTGCAAAAATGAACTCCATCCACCTTGTTCTTTCCCTTGCAGCCTTACATAACTGGGAAGTGCATCAAATGGATGTCAAGTATGCATTCTTACATGGTGATTTACAAGAGGAAATTTACATGGAACAACCTCCTGGATATGTTCAGAATAATTCTAGGCTTGTTTGTCGCCTTAAGAAATCCTTATATGGCCTTAAGCAAGCTCCTAGAGCTTGGTATGCCAAAATGGATAGCTTTCTACTTGAAATTGTTTTTTCTAGATGCCATTCTGACCCCAATGTCTATACCAAGAAAGAAGGAAACCATCTTATCATACTTGTCCTTTATGTTGATGATCTTATCCTTACTGGTAGTGACCCTAAGCTTTTAACCCATGTGAAATCCAATCTTAAACAAAATTTTGAAATGTCAGACTTAGGACATTCGCATTATTTTCTTGGTCTCCAAGTCTTGCAAACCAAAGAAGAAATATTTATTTCCCAGTCTAAGTATGCTTGTGACCTTCTTCGTTGCTTTGACTTGGAAGATTGTAAACTAGCCCCTTCTCCCTTCCAGTCTGGAGTCAAAATTTCTGCCACTTGTACTTCCCCTAAAGTAGATGCCACCTTGTATCGTCAACTTGTTGGTAGTCTCTTATACTTGACTCATTCCCACCCTGGCCTTTCCTTTGTTGTTGGTCGTGTTGCCCATTATATGAAAACACCTCATTAAAGTCACTGGAAATCAACAAAAAAAATACTTCAATATATTCGAGGTACAATTCAGTTTGAGATTCATTACAGTATAGGGGGGACACCTTTGTTGGTTGGTTTCACTGATTCATATTGGGCCGACGATCCTGATGATCAAAATTCCACTACAGGTTATGTTTTCAGTCTGGGATCTGGACCTATCACTTGGGATTGTAAGAAACAACAAGCTATTTCTCTTTCTTCCATAGAAGCAGAATATTGAGCCGTAGTTAATGCCAGTCAGGAAGTTTTATGGCTTTGACAAATCCTATCGGAAATGATGTCTGGGAGATAGTTCCAAGATCGGAAATGAAGTATGTCATGACTTCAAAGTGGATCTACAAGATCACCCATGTTGCAAATGGTAGCATCGAGAAACATAAGGAAATATTCATGGTGCAAGGATTCTCACATAAAGACGACATTTACTACGATGAGCCATTTGCACCTGTAGCGAGGCACACTTCCATTAGATATATACTTGCATTGGCTGCAGTAATGAAATGGAAGATACACCAGATGGACATCAAGACAACATTCTTGAATGGTGTAGTCAGAGAATAAGTGTACGTAGAACAACCACTAGGATTCGAGACGCATGACATGAAGACTCGTGTGCAAATTGAAGAAGGCCTTGTACGAATTGAAACAAGCACCTGTGACATGGTATGCCAGGGTGGATAACTTCTTGATGTGATTAGGATTTACTAAGAGTAAAGTGGATTCCAACCTTTACTTCAAGGTTGAAGACAGAATACCAGTGCTGCTCCTGCTATATGTCGATGACCTGTTCGTGACGAGAGAGGTTGAATTCATTATAGATAAAAAGAAGAAGCTTGCCAATGAGTTCAAGATGAAATAACTAGGGATGGTGCACCACTTCTTAATCATGGAGGTGTGGTAGAGTGCGGATGGGATTTTCCTTGGTTAAGGAAAGTATGCAGTGGAGATTCTGAAAATATTCAAAATATTAGACTGCAAGGCGATAGCCACATGTATGATATCGAACTTGAAGCTTCTGAATGATGTTTCATCAGAGTCGATTGATGCCACGATTTACCATCAAATGATTGTTTCATTGATGTACTTAATGAATACAAGACCAAACATATGATTTGGTGTGAACACCCTCAGCCAATTCTTGACAGATCCAAGACATGTTTCACTGGTTGCAGCAAAGCATGTACTAAGGTACTTGAGAGTACAGTCAAGTATGGGATCAAGTATGATGCGAATCGAAAGATTAACCTGCATGATTATGTTGTTTCAGATTGGGAAGGTAGTTCCATTGATAGGAAGAGCACTTTGGGTTGTTACTTCAGTTTGGGATCCGATATGATCTCTTGGTTTAGAAAAAAGCAATCCGGCACTGTGTTGAGTACAATTGAGGCAGATAATGTTACTACTTACTCAGCTAGTTGTGATGCAGTATGGTTGTGGAATCTACTGACTAATTTGTTTTATCGCTAGATAGATGTGACTTGTATATATTGCGACAACTAGAGTTGTGTAAATCGTCGAAGAACCCTGTGTTCCATGATAAGTCAAAGCATATAAAGATCAAGATCCGCTATATTAGGGATATGGTGCAGAGAGGAGCAGTGAACCTCTAGTACGTGGTAATTGACAAGGAGATAGTCGATGTGTTGACCAAGCCTTTAGCCAGAGTGAAGTTTGAATACTTTAGAGAAATACTTGGTGTGATATAGAACGAGACCCCTAAAAGTAGGTAGTAACAAATTCTAGCATAGGCAAAGATCCAGGTTGTTTTGGCAACGTAAAAAGTCCTGGTGTGATCCTATGCTAGAGATGACTAGAGACTAGAAGACACATATGCATGAGATATCACATGGGAAAAGAGTCAGGTTGTCCTTGAGCAGAAAATATCCTGGCGTAGTATGTAGGTTGCTTAGATGTAATCAGTCTTGTAGGTTGGCCTTGAGCAGAAAAGATCCTGGAACAGTACGTAGGGTGCTTTAATGTAATCAGTCATGGTATAGGTTCCCATGGAGTGGAAAAGATCCCGGCATGGTACATAGGTTTCTCGAACGTTATCAGTCTTATGGGTTGTCCTAGAGTGTAAAATATACTAGTGGTACGCAGGTTGCTTGGACGTAATAAGTCTTGGAAGGTTATCCGAAGTGTAAAAGATCTCGGGTGCAGGTTGTTTGGATGTAATAAGTATTTTTGGTTGACCTAGAATGGGAAATATCCTAGCGTGGTACGCAGGTTGTTCGGTCGTAAGTAGTCCTTGTATGTGTGGGTGCCCATGTTGGAGATGATGAGGTCACAAGGCAATTGGTGTGCACCTAGGCAGTTCTCACATAGTGGAAGATGTGGGTTGTCTTAGTGACGTGAAAGATCCTGGCATTCTCCTATGTTGGTAGAGCGCAGGTTGATCGTAGAGAGACATGATCATGCACTTAGTGTGCTCCTAGGCGATTCTCACATAGTTGAAGATGTAGGTTTTCTATGTTGGTAGAATGCATGTAGTTTGTGATATGCATATGGGTTTTGTTTTTTGTGCTCTGTGTTTTTTGTGCAGGATAATGAGATGATTTGGATACAATGAGATGATGGTAGGAGACACAGGTGGTTGCATTAGCAATGTAATGAATGGTCCTCAGTTGTACCTACGTGATGGCTTGCTCGAGGATATTATGAAGACCTGGATGAAGATTAGACCTACACCCAGCATGAAACATGGTTGGCTCTATAAAAATTCCAATGACAGATGGTACTATTTGATGATTGACAAGATGAGGAATATGGTAGAAACTCTGATGATGACTCCATGATGATGAATTGGAATAGACTCTGATGATGACTCTGATTATGGTAGAGACTCTGATGATTGACAAGATGAGGATTATGGTAGAAACTCTGATGATGACTCTGATGATGAGAGAATACATTCCTAGTTAAGAGGGAGTGTTGTTGTATTTGTAACTTTAGAAGATATTCTAACATACAATGTCATTGTTTGTTGTTGTACACCCATCAGATATGTGTTTCCCTCCTTTCGGGATGCCATTATTGTGTATGGTCATTGAGGTGCAACCTCTATTGTAAATCGGGGAAGTAGTCCCCAGTATTATATAATGTAATGTGCTTTCGGAGTCTCTCTATGAGAAGCCGGCCCTGTTAAGGTTAAAAGTCGACCCAGTCATGTTGGGAGGTCACTTGAAGGGTATAAATAGGGAGGCACCCTCCCTCATTTATACACACTCACACTCACTCAAGTTTGCATGGGGAGAGAGAGAGAGAGAGAGAAGAGGAGAGAGAGATAGCTGCAGAATACTTCTTATTGGGTTTTTCTATCTTGTGATATTGTCTTAGTGAAAAAACTATTTTGAGAAAGTTTGTGGGGTTTTCTCCTTTATGGTTTCCCCAATGAAAATATTTATGTCTTGTGTATCTTGTCGTTCTTTCAGATAAAGATCATAATTAATTTATTTAGATTAGAAAAAACTAACAAGTGCCCCAATAAGAAGAAGCATACTTGAAGAAAGAAGAGTCCAAGGTTGCCACTTCAACTGAAGTGGAAGAGCATGCAAATAAATTCGAGAAGGAATTCTTGCTTGTTTGGGTTCTTTCAAGTAGTAGTGTAGCTGAGTGTTCAGATACTGGAGCATGGTA
>LPNX010012584.1:16333-73980 GCA_001517045.1 Pseudotsuga menziesii
ATTTTTATTGTCTTTATTTTCAAGTTTAACAATTTAATCCATCCTTAATATTTATTAATTAGATTATGATAATCCTCGTAATTGTATCTATGTTTTCAACTTTACTGATTAAACTCAACTTTTGTGTCACCTTCCACTCCTCGAACTAGCCTAGACCCAAATCCTAGGCTTTATAAAGCCTCGGAGAGGGATCAAATCTCAGTAGATGCAAACCTATTGTGGAATAGCTCCTTGCCTCCAATACCTGAGAAGAGGTTTGCAACTTAGGAGATTTGATCCCTCTGGGTAGCCTAGGATTTGGATCTAGGGTGGTTATACAATTAATTGCATTAAGAGTAACTGAGTGCTCTAAAGCCTAATAAAAAATCATGTCTACTCATAAAGTAAAAAATTAAAACCAAATCAATAAATAAATTCAGGCGAGCTTATAAAATAAAATAAGTAAAAGTGACATAGATCAATCTTTAAACTGAATCAAACAAGTATAGAGAGAAACAAATTTATGGAGGTGTAAATTTTTTCTTCAAATGTAAAAATATTAAGATTAAAAAAAATCTACACCTCAAAAAATTAGATCCCTCTATATGCTTAATAGATCCATTTTTAAGATAGATCTATGCTAGTAGATATGTAAACCACAACAAACTATTTAATGAAAGAAGGTGAACAAAAATTACATAAAACAAGCAAATTGTAGGCTTCATTTCTAAATATCCATCTGCTTATTTATTGCAAATGGATATGTAAGAGAGTATACCCCCAATACCATAGAATCTCTAATAGAAGTATTTTAGAAATTGAGATGAGCATGAAATACATAGGTCAAATCCCGATCAGCTAGCTCAAGTGGTTGAGTGCTGAGCAGAAGGTCTCGATGTCAAATCCTAGGGTGGCTATACATTGATATATAAGGGCTTCATAACATTACAGCCATCATGTTACTCTTCTTAAGCATCATAACATTACTCTCCTACAAGGGGCAAAGAATCCTGATGAAGAACAACATACAAAAGATGATGAAAGGTTCCATGCTTTGAAAGCTAGACTACATCATACATAGTTGATTGTGGAGCTTCTAACCACATGGTTTCTTCCAAAGAATCCTTATTTTCCCTCACATTGTCAAAGGGGCCTAACATTCACATGGGAGATGATTCTCAGATTCTAGCATAAGGAAGGGGTTCAGTCAAAGCAAATCATAGTGAGTTCAAGAATGTCCTTTATGTGCCCTCCCTTGATGCTAACATGTTTTCTATTTATCAGATGACTCATACAGGCTCTCCCAAGAGGGTTACATCCGATTTAGAGATAGTTGAGATTACAAAAAAATCCACTAGAAAGCCTGTAGAGAAAGGTATTGTAAATCACTCTACCAAAGATTATGAGTTATCACATTTCTTACCTTTCTCTCCTCCTACAACTTTATTGTCTCATGCTAACAATGCCAACAAGATTTGGCTTGAGAGATTTGGCCATCTTAATTTCAAATATCTGCAACAACTCCACAATGATAAAATGGTTGAAGGTTTGCTCTCCATCCAAACTTCCAATGGAGTATGTGTTGGTTGCTTGGTAGGTAAGCATCCAGAAAAAAAGTATGATGTTGGGAAGGAATGTAGAGTTTCCTATATACTTGATTTGATACATAGTGATGTAGCTAGACCTATTCCCACAAACTCCATTAATGGTTTCAAGTAATTCCTCACCTTTATTGATGATTATTCTAGCTACTGCTGGATCTACTTCATGAAAAAAAATTATAAGTTTTTGAGACCTTTAAAGTTTTTAAGGTTATGGTGGAGAACAGTTTCAATAATAAGATCAAGTTAATAAGATATGATAAAGGAGGAGAGTACATCAAAGGATATTTCCATAGTTTCTGTGAATCAGAGGGGATTTGAATGGAACACTTGGTTCCATACACACCACAACAAAATGGTGTGGCTGAGAGGAAGATCAGATCACTGAAAGAGATGGCATCATGCCTTCTCCATGCCAAACATATACCTCCTTCTCTTTGGGATGAAGCAGTAAAATGTGCTTTGTATTTGTAGAATATAGTTCCCCACAAGTTAATGGTTGGGGTCACTCCATTCGAAGCACTGCATGGGAATAAGCCCAATGTCTCTCATCTGAGAGTTTTTGGTTCCGAAGCTTGGGCCAGAATACCATTTGACAAGAGGAAGGCCTTCCAAGCCCAAAGTAGTGATCACATTCTACTGTGATATGCAGAAGATGCAAAAACTTACAAATTGATGGAGGTTGCATCCAGAAGATGCTTCATTGAAAGGATTGTCCAGTTCGAAGAGGATCAGTTGTTTGACACACCTCCAACAACACAGGAAGGTATAACTATTTATCCACCTATTTTTGATGATGATGATGTGCTATAGGTTTCATATTCAGATGAAGAAGATCACATTCAGCATGATCCTGTTATTGAGACTGAATCTCAAGAGATTCTAGATCCATATCTAGTATCCATTCCTAATCAGAAGCCTAAGCCGAGATGGGATCGAAAGCTCCTTTATGCAGCTCGAAGTGGTGCTGGAAATCCAGAAGACAGAAGAAGAACAAGGTCATAGTATCAGAATGAACATGCTGCACTATCTCTCACAGATTCGCTCCCTACAGAGTGGTGCAACAAATTTCTAGGTCAGTGCTACTTAATGATGGCGAATGATCAGCTACATGGTCCACAGAAGCAGAAACTTGATCATTCCCTACCTTCACCATCTAGAAGAGACAAAGAAACTCATTAGTTCAGAAGTGCTTTCAGAGGTTCACAGATGGACCATCCAGTTGCATAGAGCTGCAAATTTGTAGCAATGTTTTTACTAAAGTTATTTTTCTAAGGAGGAAGCTTCTTTATTCTAAAGATAGATTTCAGTTTGCTATTTCTGCTTATTTTGAGGGGGGGGTTTCCCCATGAGGTTTTCCCCTGTTTCCTTGGTTGTATTTAGAATCATTTTTTATTGTCTTTTATATTGTATTAGGGTGACCTATGGTCTTGTTACTAGGGCCCACAATTATCCAAGTTAAGATTAAGGGAGGGTGTTAGGATTATTAATCCTCCCTTGATCATACTTTCTATTTAGATTATTTAGCATAACTTAGGAACCTTAGTTAATTAATTGGGTCCACTAGTACCATTGGTTCAACTTGGCCTATTTGGGCCACATGTACCAGTTACTAGAGTGTGGTGAACACTGCTAGAGGTTAACTACTACTTACTGCATATGCATGCATTAGTTTGGGCACCTCCTAGACCAATCCCTACATTTTAGGATCCACTGGGAGTCTCGACACCAACCTCCATCAGTTAGTTGGATTTGGAACTAGTTAGTCTTAGTTAGCTTCCAGTTACTTTTAGTTATATCACAATTAGTTATCTAGCTCTAGTTATGCATGGATAATGCATGGTTGCATGTGAAGTATGCGCCTTTTCCCACCTACCACACTCATTTGCACTGAGTTAACTAGTTATTACTGATTGTATGAGTTGGTTGAACATATGGGAGTTGATCTGTTAGACTCTGATATTGATTGAGACACCATGAGTTAGCTAGTTAGTTAATTAGAGTAAGATCCAATTGGTAGATTCTAATTATTCCTATGTAAACTATTGTAACACTGGATTTAATTAATGACAATGATACTGTAATTACCTAATAAATACTCATCTATTTCCTGTGTTGTTTGTTTTGTTCAGTGTGTATCTTTATTCTCCTTTTACTGCAACAATAATATTTGACTCATTGCTCAAATATCTAAATGGCACAAAAATGTTAACAAGTATCAGTATTACTTTCTAAGTTAGAAACTAAATAAACTATGTTACAATCAATATTATCATTCTGTGAAAACTAAAGGAGTTCGGACTGTGTGTCTGACTCATTACTGGCTTCTTCTGCTTGATAGTTTCTAGGTTCAATATCTATGAAATAGTTACCCAAGAATGAATGTGTGAAGTTCATAGGCTCATTTTTCCCTTCCAAATGCGCCATATTGTGTTTCATATGATGCTCCCTCATCACTTTGATCTTATTCTGACAGTTATTATAGGGCAGCCACAAATGCGACCAGTCAGCTTCAAAGTAACCATTTACTTTTGTAGACTAGTCCCTGCTCAAGATAAAACCATATGATTAAGGTATATCCACTACCATGATGTCTATAAACTAGCATACCCTCTCGTCCGCAGACAACCAAATCAACACATCCTTCATTTCTCCTACCACCTTGACTGTTGTTCTATCCAACTGAAGGATTTTACATGAAGAAGGTATGGGTTGACCATTTATCTTTCTACAAAATTAAAGAGACATGACATTAGAGGAAGCTCCAGAATATACCAAACAATTGTGTACATTATGATTGAAAATATCAAAGGATAGTAAAAGTGGCATGGTTTGAGATTTAGAATCCCCCCCAATACTAGCTTCATTTAATTCTTTATTAGATTGAACATCGTCCTGGGATCTACTAGGTTATGGATCAAAGGCTTCCGGGAGCTTCCTTCTTTGTTGAGGTAAGTTGCACATTTCAAATAAAGAAATATTCGCTTTGGTTTTCTTGATGTCCTCTATTATGTCATATCCCAAATCACATTCTGCTGGACTTTTCTGGTTACTTTCTCCTTTATTTTCCACAACATTCACAGGCTTTATTACTGTTGTAACTTTATCTTTCGCACTGACCAAATCATACTTAGGTGGTGTTTGGGTATTACTACTGATATTATTCATACTTTCTTGAATCTTCCTAATCTTGGGCAGTAATAAACTTTCATCCATTATTGTTCCTTTGCTTCTAGTTGTGACATTAATTGCTGAAAGTTGAATCCCTTCTATAGGTTCCTCTTCATCTAACCCAAGTGTAGGTACACAGTCCCATAAGACCATCATTGTTGTATGTGATTCTTTTGGTTCATTTGTTTTTTCTTCTTTTACTTCAGGCTCTGTTATTTGAGTATCTAATATTTGGTTCATAACCAAAGTCATTGAATTAATCCATTGCAGACAACTTTTTTTAGAATGAGGTTCATGATGGAAAGTATAGAAATTATCCATTCCTACCTCATTAAAATTTAAAACAAAAGAACTATATAGAGGCGGTTGAGATGTGGCACCTTCCTCTCTTTTCTTGAAAAAATGTTTGAATTGTTTTTTTGGATGAACTGGATTCTTTATCCTTTTCTAAATCAGCAGTCTTGTTTGATAGCTTTTGTACCATTTTAACCACGTTTTCCAATTCACTTGAATGCTCCTCTTTAGGTTTGGTTAACAACAAAGGTCTCTTACTGCTAGAAGTCCTCATATCTGGTTCTGCATTGTGTTTGTTTATTCTTTCAAGTTCAGCCTCTACTTTATTGGATTCTTCATAAGTTTCTACCAAATAAGGCTTTATTGACCTCTTAACAAAAATTGCTATGTTGGGGGAAATTGCTGAAGTATAATATTCTATTAAAGTTTCTTCAGCGGGTTTTATTGTAGCACTGAAATTATTTAAATGGGTAGCAAACCTCTAACTAAAATCCTGCACTTTCTCTTTCTTGTCCATCCTCGGAGCAATCAATTCTTTCATGAGAGTGGTAGTGGTTCTTTGACTACCAAACTTGACTTTAAATAATTTTTCAAAAGTATCCCAATTTGTTATAGAATTTGCTTGTAAACCAAAATACTAGGAAGATGATTTAGCTTCAAACGTGTACGGAAATAGTCTGCACACTACATATTCATGCTCTACTGCTAAAAGTTCTAGAGCCAAATAAAAACTCTGCAAGTGATCATCCACATAAATTCCTTTTCTAGGGTCAAACTTAGGTAACACCTTTTCAACATTCTGAGGTAAAGCATGAAATGGAGCAACCAGGTTGAGTGGTGTTATGTCTGTCTAAGATGGTGGTGGATTAGGATTCATAGGTTGATTAGCATTTGGGGGTGTGTTCACAGCCATGATTCTTCGACGAGATTGCGGTGGATATTGAAACAACGACTGAAAAGGTGATTGAAAAACAGGGGAATCTGGTCCCAACTGATTAAGTGGTTGAACAATATCTTGTAAGGATAAATTCACTAACTCTTCCAAATTTCCCACCAAAATTGAATCTTCTATGTAAGTGGGTACTCCTATGGGAGCTCTCCTTCTTGGTATTTCATGGATTTTCTGCAATTCTCCAAGATTCTTCACATAAGACGTTGTGTGTCTCCTCAAGTGATTAACTACTTTGAAAGGAACAGGATAGATTTGTTTCAGAAATTCTACTTCAGAGTTTACTCTTTCTTTGGAACTGAAATATTCAGGAAACCTAGTCTCAGAGCTATCACCGGTGGAATAGTTTCTAATAAACGGATTTCCTCTGCCATCCATGCACTAGTAGACCTCCTTCTAGCACCAAAATTGTTGATTCCTGTAAAAATCCCAGGTACCAACAATACGGATTCTACCCAATAATTGTTTCCATTTAGATCATTTATCGTTTGGTACTGGGAATTTGTTCGGTTAGCGCCTCGACTACCATAGAATTAAAAAAAAGTTTTAAATATGTTTTACCAGTTGCAGCCCGGTCCAACGTATTTATATTTTATATTTTATGATGAAATGCAAGTTCCTAGACTAAATGCACTAAACACTGGTGATTGTCGAAACGAGAATCTCATGAGCAGTTAGCCACAAGTGAGCTACACAGGTTCTTACCTCTTTCCTTACATGAATCCATCGCTTGCCAACCACCATAGGAAGAGACAAAATTCTAACTATCTATCTAATCTATCCCCAGGGAGCAAAGTTAATATCAGAATGAATAGTATACTGTACTGTTTGCATGTAGAATCCTACATGTAGCTGTTAAATTCTTCATACATAAATACAACAGAAAGATAACACAAAGATAGCTTTGTTAAGTTAGAACATCCATTACTCATTTATTTCATAAGATCCGAGATATAAAATAAAACCATTCATCAACTGTAGAATAATTCAACAGGTTAGAACAATCTCATAGTTATGCAGCAAGCTAAAAGAGAAGTAGTTCACATTCAAAAATCCACATAATCCATCTTGAAAATCGTATAGTCCTTCCTCCAGCAAAATTTTGGTTCTCTTTATTTATAAAATAAGTAGTTCTAATACAAATAGCTTCAGCATGTATCATCTAGAAAAAGTCCCCCCCACTCTATTTTATTCTACCTCTACTTATACTTTTACAAAATGACTCTTGGCTACCCATGCCTTTTGGGCTTCCTCGACTCTTCGATGTACAAAATTTTGTCTTCTAGTGACCAGCACTAGGAAAGTAAAATAATATAAGATAATTACAAAAATTTACACATGTGAATAAAACAAATCACATTAGCCAGGCCCAACCAATCTATCCATAGATTGTTTCCATGTAGTAGCATCTACAGCTATGGTCCTGAAGTCCATAGGTTCCAATAGTCTAACTGTTACTTCATGTATGGAAAACTGGGACTTTATCATTGCTGCTCTTGGTGGAGTGACTCTGAGCTAGTCTTCTAGCAAGAAATTACTGACTGTAGCTTGTGCAACCAAAATTTTTACCAGTTTCTCATTAAGGCCTTTAACCTGTCGTATGTTAAGATCATCTCCCTACATCCTGTCATGAAGGTATGTCAAATGCTCCTCTTGACCTGCAAACTCCTGAAATATATTTGCTGTAGAGGTTTGGCATCTTTTATGTGTTGTAAGCACCCTTTTGTAAAGATCCATGCATTTATCCAATGATTTTACAACCGCAGCTATCAGTCTTGCAGCAACCTTGCTACTGAAATCAATGAGTTCATACTCGATCTTAAAATTCTCTGTACTCTTTTGAGGCACATTTTCCAGAAGTTCTGCATTAGTCTCCAACCAAGTTAGTTGACCTTGGATAATTTTTGCAATTTCTAGAGTTCTTGTTCTGAAGTCTGTGGATATTATCGAGATCTCTTGTAATCTGGTTTCTACCTGCTTGATCTTGTAGACCTCTTCTGCAAGTTTTAACTGAAATTGATAAATTTTTATTCTAAGAAAGATAGCATGCTCTCGGAGAGGTGTGATATCCATTTTCTGTTCATTTGTTGTCTTAAACTAAATCTCCAAAGAACTATTTTGTGCCTCCAGTTCTGCAACTCAGGCCTTTAACTCCTCTACTTGTTTATTAGCTGCAACCCTTTGTGTCTCTAGTTTTGAAATCTTACCCTCTAGGTCTTTGTTTTCTCCATCAATCATAGTGTTTGACAATACCAAGGCCTCCCTTTCTACTTCCAAGATCTTGTAGGTCTCGTGGAGCCTTTCTAAATATGAAAGCATGGTCTCATGCTTCCTTTTCACTTCTCAGCCTTCCCCTTGTTCTTTCCTCAGGGTCTCTTTCATTTGTGCCATATTTTTTTTGTATTGGTCTATGGCTCCTTTTAGTTTTCCAACATTATAGGCACTTGTTTGTGTAGCTGCAACACTGATTGAGGCCATTTGTTCTGGATCTTCATATGTATTTTTCATGAAAACCTTTTTAGTAACTGTGGTTACTTCAAGCTGGGTATCCATTTTCAACTTCTTTTCAGATCTCCAAACAATGGTTTTCTACTTAGAATAAATAAAAAAACACTTTATCCATACTTGCAACCGCATGCTTCTTAGTTGGAGTAAAGGATACTAATCCTAACTCAGTAATAGGGAGGTGGCCTCTTGTTAATATATCTCCTGAAGTAGAAGGAATATTGTATGGATTGTCCTGGGAAGAATTTTGTTCCTGATTCTCCCTATCTTGGTCCTCTTGCTCTTTCCATCTCATTTCCTCAGCTATGTTCTCTGCTTCTCCTTTTGCTCGGTAAGCTGACTCCTTCTGGATTCTTTCTTCTTCTTCCCTCCACTTCTGCTCCTCTTCTTCTTTTTCCTCAGTATCTTATTCTTCCTTTTCTCTCTGAGCCTCTTCAGCCAACAATTTCTTTGCTCCTTTGACTAAACTTCGTGTTTCTTCTTCTTTTTCTTTCTGAGCAGATTCTTCTTTCTGTCTTTTCTGTTCAGTGGTGGTGGTGCTGCTGCTGCTTTTGCATCCTGAAACTGTGATTTTATTCTTGAAATGCTTGTTCAGAGCAGTCATATTACAAGAATTGCGGTATACTTCCTCATATTTATCCAAGTGATCAGAGTATTCGAAATTTAGCTTCACGAGTGCATGGTGTGCAACAACCTTTCCCTGGGAATCATTTCTATGAAAACTCTTCTCACCAAAATGGAAATTTTCCAGGTCTTTTACAAACTTCGGTGTGCTTTTAACTTTGGAAAATTTACAAGTTCCAACATAGAAAGGCATTGGTGGGAAGACCGCCTTCTTCATATCGAACATAAAACTCCTGAATGCGTCCAAAAAGAGTGGTATTACTGCTTCCTTATGCACTATATAATCAGTGGCATACTTGGGAAGTAGAGAAAGGGCTTTAGTTCCACCGTACATTCTCAAATAAGTTCCCTCTTCAGAGAAGAAATAATCTCCATATTCCCTTACATCTTCTAAAGCACCTTCGGACATACATTTACATTCTTCAAGAAAAATCAACTAATAAAGTACTGGCATTAGGAATTCCTCACAGATGAGCTTGTAACAACTGTGATAATTGTGGGCCCATAAAATTTGGTATGTTGTGTAAATGGGCGCTTTTCCCTCCTTCCAGTTGCATTTCAACTTCTTGAATGGGTGCAGGCAAAGTATGCAGTCGATAAAAAATGATCCCATGTAGAACTTAGATTTTCGCTGGAGCAGTCCTCCCAATACTGCAAATATACGGGAAGACAAGCTATTAGCTATAATGTTTGCCCAGTTGAAAATAGTAGCTTCCATGGTCACATGATACATCAGTGGTATCCAACCAATATTATAAAATTTTCCATCGGCTCTGCCCAAAATCTTGTTAAGCACCAGAGATACCAGCCTGTATGGGGTGTGCAAACTGACGGTCTCATACTCACCATATGCTCTTTGTCAAAATGACTTTCCCTCTATCGTCATCATTTTTGTGCATCCAATATAATCAATAGTCAAACTATTTATCCAATCATCGGTTAAGCTGAATTTTGAGACATGCAGGTTGTAGGCTTGGGATATGTATACAGGGGTAAAGGAGGCGAAACCCTTTTCTTCAACATTATACATAATCATATCTCTCGCATTCATCTTAGGTAAAATACAGTCGATCACCTTGGTTTAAGGGAACAACTTCGATCATGTGGATACCTTTGTAAACCTCGATCTCAATATGTTTCCAAAAAGGGGTAAATCCTCCAAACCTGCGTAAGGGACCTTTTGATCTTGAAGCATAGGTTATATCTACCCCCACTTGAATTCTGGCTCGGTTCCGATGACTGATTTGGTGTCTTCATAAATTATTTCTACCCTAGGCATGATTTCCAGGTCCGACTCTTCTTCAGCAACTTTAGCTTTCTTCTTTCCTTTCTTGGGCATAGTATCGGATGCAGACTGAGGCTGCACAAAAACACCAAAACATGTCTTAGCATCCCTACAATTATAAACCACATGTATTCATGTACATAAGGAAATGAAGAACTATTGTAAAACTTGCAAGACATAAAAAAACAAATCATTTCCTTTCTAGAACATGCCTGATCAATATTTCTTTTACTGCATCGTCCCAAGCCATCGAAAAATGACTTTGTATGCAAAACTACGCATACCACCAAAATCCAAACCTAAGGTGAGGTCAAAACCGGGACTATAAATCCTAGTCCACATGTGGGCTCTAACCTCTGTATCGATAGTTCTACTCTAAAACATTGAGCGTTATAAACCACGATACCAGAAAATGATCAAATCAGTTATAAACCCTATGCATGACCTCTTCTTCATTAACCTTATGGAAACACTATGGCGCCACGGCACCGACCACAAATGCCAAAAAACCTTCCGAAGGGAAACCTAGGATAAAACTAGAAGGAACACAATGGTCATCTGGGTTCAGGCTTCGCTAAATCCTATCACCGTAGAAAAATATGAACTAGGTGAGGAAGAGCCGACAAAAAACTCGGGCCATCTCAGTCTCATCATTACACAATCAGGGCCTTGAGCCACCCATGTCTAAGGTATGAACGGTCTTGGACAAGAGCGAGGATGGGATCAAGTAAAAACCCCGATCGTTTGCAGAGTAGGTCTAAGAAAAACAAGGATGTTGGGATAGCTAACCATTGAAACCTTATGAGGTTGAGGGACAGACTTAAAATACGGTGAAAAAGAAACCAAAACCCTATCCTCGTAAGAATGATACATAAACATTCTACAAGACTATAAAAGGATAGAATTCAACACCATTCTACCAATCAAAAGAATCATGACAAGGATTGAATCCTACCAGACAAGATGGCTCGAAGGCTGGTGAAGAGCTCAGCGCCAAATGCTCTGTGGGATCCAAATGGCACAATCCTGAAGGTGCATGCTCAAACGGGAGGCAACAATCTCACCGTAAGAAAAACCGTAATAGGCCATAATGAATTGCCAGTTTGATATAAGGAGAGAAATGGGAAAATACTTTAATGCATGCAATAATGGATCATGCACAAGTGAAAATACCATTTTGCACCCATGCTTAAGACTTCATCGGTGAAAAACTACATCAGTGGGGCGAGATGAAACTTCCAACCATGGAAGCTCCAAAATCCTGATTCTACTGTAACTATCGGTACTCTCTATGAAAGACCAACCACCAATGCATTTCCATAACCTTCTTGATGTTGCGGTTATGAAGGATCGACTACAAACCATAATTTCTATCGCCTTTGTTGGAAAGAAAAACGACAACAGACCGACACTGTTGGAGACAATTGCCGGGAACGCCCCAGTCAAAGCCTGTCGGCAGACTCTCAAAGAAATAACTGATCGAAAAAAAAAAACCTATAGCTAACCAAAACGTTGACATCAAAATGAGAAAATCACCATCCTTGTTGGCCAGTCTCGTGTAACCTTCCGATGGAGAACCGCCAGCTTAACAAAATGAAAACTATCTAGACGCATCGGCTCTAATCTTTCGAAAGCATCCGAAAATATTGGGTGGAGACTCAAATGAAAATCCGACCAACCCAAATGATGCGAGAAAAAAGTGTAAAATCGGCTGAAAAACATTAGTATCGATAAAAAATCAAAATATTTCCAACAAACACTGAAAACCCCAAGTAGAGGCATCGCAAAAATGACTGGAAGACTATCGGATAAACATCCAAAATTTCTTCGCCGTGTCTGCAAAATTTCTAAATATTTTCCAACATAGCGGGGAAAAAAAATCGTGAAATAAGTTGGAAAGCATCGGGCTAAAAGGAAAAAAATCTCTGCTATGTTGGCAAAAATATAGAAATTATTCTGATACATTAGATCAAAAAAGTTTTCTTACTTGGTGCAAAATTTTTCTAACTTTCTCAGAAGAAAAACCACGCCATGGACAACCTTTCAAGGGAAAAAAGTCTAAGTAAGATCAAAAGCTAAGAAATCAAAGGGGGGTCCTAAAATCATAAAATTTTGGGGTAATAGTTGCAACAGCAACATAAGGGTAAAGAGAAAGTTAAGTTACCCCAACATGGAAACTCTAATATGATAAATATAATTAATGAAAAATAATGTATGGAAACCCAGTTGATGAAATGGACATTGCACTCCATCTAAGCTAAGAACAAAGTTGTGGTGACATTTTAAACAAATAATTAACCTAATACATGAAGTCATGAAGCTAAAGGAAAAGGCATTAATTAATTTCAAATTATAATTATTATTTTTGACAAGTTGGCTCCAAAAATATATGAAAAAACTAGTATAAGTAACCAATCAACGTCTTCATTTAAGGCAAGAAGAATTTGGTGGTTTCTCTCTAAATTTCAGGTGGATAAATAAAAACGGACCAAGGAGGAATTCAGAGGGAAATAGCTGGAAGTAAAAATAGTGTGAAGAAGTTTTTTATTTCTCTGATTTCGGGTGTATGTTCTGAGGCAACAATTGGAGGACAAAATAGTCCAAGAGATGTTTATTCTCTTCTCTGATTTTCAAGCAGTAGTTGGAGTGGATAGATTGGAGACATGCTTGTGGATAGATTGATGAATAATATGATGAACAATGACACAATGACATGATGACATGATTATGGAAAATTGATGACAAGATTAATTTTGAACACATGAACAGACACTTGACACTAGCAACAACAAACTTGACATGATTGTATTAGGCCGATAGAAATTTTACATGTGTAGACAATTGAAGACATAAGTAGTTTGACATGATAATGACATGTTAGAGGACAAGTTTAATTGATGTGATAGTGATTGTAGTTGATAAGAGAAAACTTTGTTTATATGCCAATGATGAGCAACTTAATGACATGAATAGTGACTTGGTGACATGGTTGACAGATGATATGACAGAGATCTTTATGTAAATGCAAGCTGGGCCTTGCACACAGTTTCTTAGTTGGAACTAAGAAAAACCAATATGGGTCTTGGAATAGAATTTGGTGCTTCTCAGTTAGTTGGAGCTGGTGTAATCGAGAAGATTGCAGTCTTCCATTGTAACCCTTATCAAATTTGATATAATAAAGTTTACAAGCTTATCTTATGAAGTGTCTCTTATGATGTGATTGATTAATGTTGATGAACTTGTTAGTTTGCAATTGATGATCTCTATTTATGTTTTGAAGAATTGAAAATTGTAAAAGTCCTATCACACTGATTCACCCCCCCTCTCAGTGTGGCATTGTGTCCAACAAATCCCTCATCATCCCCTCACTGTTCGGTAGAGATTTGATCAAACCTTTGTTTTGTAGGTGTAGATGGTGTTGTTAGTAAATATTTATTATGACATGTTCACTTACCCCATAAAAATGTACAAACAAAGGAAATAGCTTGAGAAATTATGTAGAGGAAAAACAATCACCTAGTCCGCACACTCTAGGTTCTACAAATCATGATAATTTTGATGTGAGGATTGGATTCGTGTAGCCAGACGTAAGAAATTTAGAAAGAATTATAACATGTATTTTTAATATATGATGAAATCAATTTGTATAAATCTATGTAGCCAGTAAGAGGTGCATGCATTTTTTTCCAACAAAAACTTTATGGAAAAACTAAATAGATGCTTTCACATTCACCAATAGAATCACTAGCAACGTCATTGGTGTAGATGTGTTATCACATTGTTCACCTACTAGCATTATTACAGAGAGAAACTTCCTATGGATTGGGGTGTACCACAACAAGTAGCTAGACACGAGAAATAAATCCTTTCCCAATATACAAGAGAAACCAAACATCTAACACTAAGGGACCTCGAATCATACCTTATTCCGGACGGTTGAAGTAGATCCTTGTTGAGCTTTTTCCAATCCCACTTGCACTAACAATTTGCTCTCAACAACAACAAACAAGACTAGCATGCTATATAATATGGTGTTTGATCTACTCTAGCATATATAACCAACAATGTATAAGCAATTAAACATATCCATGGATTAAATATTCACATTCAAATGCACATTATTGGATAGGAAAAGATAATTCTATTAATCAAATCAGAGATTACACAAGTGACAACCTCTGTCGGCACGTCTATGAACCGGAGAAAGCGAGTCCTCCACTTGGGCCTCCACCACCTCAATCCTCCATCTCTCGATAGCAAGCTCACAAGAAAAGGAAATCTTAGGAAGAACACAAAGTGCTCCAAAGGGACAAAGGGATGCAGACTCAAGTATATGCAAATTGTGGCAACAATGGACTATAGTTTCCTTACTCTTCAATTCCTCTCCTTCAATGTATCCAAGGGGTTCCTTATCTAGCACTCCAAATGGGTAATGGAGGGTCAAATCTGAGCGATCTCAAGGCATATGGAAGGCCAAGAGTCAAGTGGTTCAGATTCACATGAAGGAAAACTCCAAAATTATTTGGATTTATGCACACATCCCGATGTACATGGGTTTGAGGTAAAAAGTCAGGTGTACACATGAGTATGGGTTTAAAAGTCATGTAAAACAATAAACAGTGGTTTTTAGGGATGAACTTGGAAACATCAAAGTATAATATCAATCCATGGGGTCGAAAGAGTCTGCAAAGGGACAAGGAAGTCCATAAATATGTGATCAACCATTTGTGGTAAAATCATCTATAACAGATGCCTCCTAATGTGTGAGGTCAGAGGGGTAACATGATGGCTGAAATACATTGTAAAATCCATCTCAGAAGTGGAGTGATGAAGAACCAGCCATCCATCAGTATAGTACAATAATCAATCTCTGCATGTGACTACAAATACACATAGTAGTCCCGGATACATAAGAGTACAATGGCCATGAATAGGCATGATATAAAAAATGTGACATGTGTGGTCATCACCACGTAAAATATATATAAATTATAATAGATCAAAATCTCCATGATGAAGATATACAATGGATCAGGATCTCCATAGAAGCTGAAGATATACAATGGATTAAAATATCCATAATGGCTGAAGATATCTAACATGCACTCGAATCAAATCATGAGAGCTGAAATGTCATGAACACTAGCATGATCAAGGAGGTAACATATGTGGAATTCCACCAAGTTGGAAGGTCTTCTACACAAACCGCTATGAGTACATGTCCTACTATGTGAATAGAGGTGTTGAGGTCGAACATAGTAGTCCATCATCTGATTACTGATCATTGATGTATACCGTTAATAGACGCGAGATCACCCACCGATAATGAAAATGGGAATCAAGGTACTAGAGTGAAATCTAACAAGTGTGAATTGATGTGTTGAGGTTGAACACTTAGAAGAATCCATCAATCAGGGGACATTGATGTATTCCAAAAATCATTGATGGTGAGAGAACCTACCATGGATGACTATAAGTATCAAGGCACTCAAATGACTCTAGACTCCTATCCCAGAATAAATGATATGAAGTCATGGGATGGAATCCGCTGGAAGGAGGGAATTAAGGCATCCCCCATAAACCAATACGAGGTACTCAGCAACATTGTATAATCTGGAATAACTCAAAAAATATGTCCACAAACCAATAACAGTACCGGGAATGGCTGACATGCAAAGTCAAGATAATTGAGGAATGGCTGACTCTGGCTTCAACTTACTTCGAACAAGAGCATAAAGGTGAATGGTGACTGAGGGTAGGAATCATGGATTTGATATACAAACTAGGACATCTCTGTGACACAAGAGGCATCAAAAGAGGCTCCATAGGGACTTGAAGCATAACCAGTCGGTGGAGATAAACTCAGAGTAACGAGTACAACTCCTAAATTCAAACGAATAACCCAACCAACAGATGTGATATACAGTGCTCTGTCTGAAGGCGACACGAATCAACTGCTGCCAAAGATAACATCTTTTGCTATCTGGCTTTTGGTTTTTTGGTTTTTTTGGACTTTTTCATATATTTTGAAAAGCCTGAAAAAAAGTGCTTTATAGTACAAATATAGGAGGAGACGAGTGTTAGGGGAAGAAGCAAACTAGTTCTAAGCAGTGGAACATGCCTATCCTCAATGCAAGGATAACAAAACTCGGGAGAAGGTCTCCTCTCGGTAAAAGAGATGATTAAGCTACAAAAGATACGTAAAAAGGCTCTGCTTAGCTATACATGAGACAAGCTCGGGCTATATGGTTGATAACTCAAATTTAGGGAGCCGACATAAAGATCAAGAAGGCAAACAAAACTCATGAAAATGCAATTACAACTTGATATATACAAGGGATTCCCAAGGGAAATGGCTAGCATAAATTTCAAGAGGAGTATGAAGCTCTTGCCCAAAGACATAGCAGGACTAAAAGGACTCCCACAACCTGAAGGAGAAATGTCGAAATGGGCACCAAATGCAATATGGGAAAGCTCTACCATTCACATAACGCCACTTCTAACAGCAACAATAAGGTTCCATGACATCATGGAATGGGTTCGTACCTAAGGTTAAGATGAAACGGTCATAAGGTCATGCAAAATGCAGGTGGATGTGAAATCTTAATCTATATGCCAATTTAGACATGATACCTATAATAGGCATGAATGGGTCAAAGAACTCAGAGAGAGTGTACAAAAACATAGACCCTACACGACAATAATATTAGTCCAAAACAACTGGAAAGATTCAGTAAAGAGTCCAAACTATTGGATATAGGGAGGATTGATCATGACAAATGCATTCAAAGAAAATAGTGCGGTGGAGGATGGGACATAAGAAAGAAAGTAAGGTGTAGACCCAGCATTCATGTATCCACTATCACCCCCGTGAGGGTGACCACTGGTGTAAAGACCGAGCGAAGGGAATAAAAATCCTCCACAAATGCAGTAGAGTATGGAATATGACCATTTCCGAATCCATGAGCATGGTAAGGGGTTGTGATTCCCCCAAGTATGACACCAGGGTCCATACCAGGACCAAGGACGGGTGACTGGATACCAGGCATGCTGAAAATAAAAGGATATGAACTCAAGAGAGCATAAATATACTCAAGTAACCATGACCCCAAAGGATAACTAGCACACAAAGAACACACTCCTAATAAAATATACAGCCAAAATACAAGCAAACCAAGGGGAGGATATGAGATCTCCCAAATGAAGCAGGTATGTCTCTCCTAAGAGAGGCTTGAAATTCCCATACACTACAAGTGAAGGCACGTAACCAATTATAGTGGCCCTCAGTTTCAATGCATATAGAGCCTGTGCTATTTGACTCCTACTTGGCCAGGACACCCATAGAATAACCTCTACAAGTACCCCTTGTGATACCTAGGTAAGGTAACTAAGGTCACCCAAATATAACCAATTCTTAGGTGGACAGTCGTAGGTGAGATCGACTGTATGGGCAGGGTAGAAAATCTCAAAACTCCTAAAAGATCCCCCAGATACGAATATGATCCTAGAAATATCTCCATCGCTCACAAAAGTAACCAAGGGTTATCACAATCACAATCGTGCACGCTGCCTCATGCGTAACTCCTATGTAAGAGGAGCATCCTAAGAAACACTAATTATATCAAGGATTTCACACTCTCACCTGGACAGACAACTAACTGATTTGTTTAGTGGTCTTGGAGAATTAACTTACAATGAACTATTCCAAGACCCTAACAAGTAATCTTGTTGATGCACCCTAAAAAGAAAAGAGTGTAATACATTTTATTAAGCATTGATTTTATTTGGCTATGATTACTCAAAGGGTAATGGTCGTGCAAATTATGAAGTTATGACACAACATGAAGTAAAATGCACACCTAACAAGCAATGCAAATGCAATGTCTAGAATGAAGAACATGGTATGCTACTAAGTGAAGTGCAAGATTTTCCCTTCAAATGTAAGTGCAATCATTCCTATATGAAAATCTGACTATAATTCACCAAGCAAACCTAATGCAAGTATCGTGCCAATGCAAAATGCAAGCAATGCATAACTATGCAAAAATCAAAATATTTTTGTATTTTTGAATTAAATGAGATATGAAAGAAAAAAGATGACTCTACAACCCTCAGTCTCTGCAACCACTCACAAACAGAAGCCAAGCAAAGAACCAAGGTAAAATAGACCTAATGCACTAATTCCAAAACAAAAAGTAGAAAATGAATGACAAGAACATTTCTAAAAAATCAAACTAAAACCAATATCTAGTAAAAAACAGAGGGTGTATACAGACTCCAGAAGCATCCAAGAAGACTCAGCGATCACTCAAAATCACCCGACAACACTTAATCCTCCCACTAAGGCTCAAAATCAAGGCATACATGACTTTTCTTAGTAAGCCAGCATACATATGTGACTATTGAAGGAAAAACCATGTGTTCATGTGACTGTGAAAGTTAAACCCACATATAGGAAGAAAAAGGGAGAAAAATAGGGAAAATAGACAAGCTAAGAAAAAATTTACTCCTTCAGGACCCTACTGGGAAAACATGCCCCTAGACTCGACATAGAAACAGATAAATCAGAGCAATTCGAGCACATTGAATACCAAAAACCCCAAAGAGAAACAACTAGGAACCTCCCAGTATGGTTGCCAATTTTGTTATGGATAGAAACTTCCTATGGCTTGCGGTGTGCCACAACAGACAGCTAGACACGCAAAATAAATCATTTCCCAATATGCAAGAGAAACCAAACATCTAACACTAAGGGACCTCGAATCATACCTTATTCCTGACGGTTGAAGTAGATCCCCGTTGAGATTTTTCCAATCCTGCTTGCGCTAGAAATTTTCTCTCAACAACAACAAACAAGATACGCATGTTATATAATATGGTGTTAGATCTACTCTAGCATATATAATCAACAATGTATAAGCAATTAAACATATCCTTAGATTAAATATTCACATTCAAATGCACATTATTGGACAAGAAACTATATTTCTATTAATCAAATTAGAGATTACACAAGTGACAACCTCTGTAGGCACATCTACGAACCAGAGAAATCGAGTCCTCCACCTGGGCCTCCACCACCTCAATCCTCCATCTCTTGATAGCAAGCCCACAAGAAAAGGAAAGCTTGGGAAGAACACAAAGTGCTCCAAAGGGACAAAGAGATGTAGACTCAAGTATATGCAAACTGTGGCAAAATTGGACTATAGTTTCCTTGCTCTTCAATTCCTCTCCTTCAATGTATCCAAGGTTTCCTTATATAGCACTCCAAATGGGTAATGAAGGGTCAAATTTGAGGGATATCAAGGCACATGGAAGTCCAAGATTCAAGTGGTTCGGACTCACATGAAGGAAAACTCCAAAAGTATTTGGATTTATGCACACGTCCCGATGTACGTGGGTTTGAGGTAAAAATTCGTGTGTACACGCGAGTATGGGTTTAAAAGTTGCGTACGGTAATAAACAGGGGTTTTTAGGGATGAACTTGGAAACATCAAAGTATAATATCAGTCCATGGGGTCTAAAGAGTCTGTAGAGGGACATGGAAGGCCATAAATATGTGATCAACCATGTGTGGTAAAATCAGCTATAGCAAGCATATAACTAGCCGAACTTTCAACAATGTTGACAATAATTGATTGAGATAATTCCTTCAAATTTTGAAAGGAAAACTTCGCAACGAAACCGCAAGCACTTTTCCATACTTCATGAGTTGTGCCTAGTGAAAATGTGGATGTTGATTATGTTGCTTAACTCGATAACAACATCAAGTCAGGCATGCAATAGATCCAACAAGCCTAAGGAATCAACCCAAATACATTTTGCATGAAATTCAAATCACTAAACCACTTAAACTATCCCAATGTATTACGCACACAAATATATGTGTCCATCAAGTTGTACCTAAGTATTTGGTATAAGGTGCCACGACATAAATAAACTATATCCTAACCTTGAGGTTTAGTAAAACCCCTTGAAAGTTAAATATTAAACAATCCAAATTTATCTATCCTTTATTTTATATATTCAACTATGTAAAAACTAAACACAACATTATTATTAAAATATAAATTTTTAACTTTAGCTATCAAGACTATCATTAGAAAAGAAAAATGTTTATATTAAGCATGGATTCCGCAATTAGGATGAGATTAATGGAAAGAAAATTTATTGTATTCTACCAAAATATTTATCATAACCTTCTTGTTTAAAATGAATCATAAATATATGTGTGAAAGAACATTTGTTAAAAGCGGTGGGATAATGAATATATTGAACTTCAATTTTGAATAATGTTATCATTAACCATTGCATTTGATTGAATTTAGATTTAGGAGGTAGGTAGGTAGAATAAGCATGAGATGATGTATAAAATCATGACCTCATTAATGGAAACATATCCATGAATTTAATGAAGGAACTATCAATAAAGATTATATCAATTAGGAATTAGCTCAATAGAATAACATGTATAATTAAGAATTCTAACTATTTCTATTTGTATTTGTTTTGTATCTGATTTGAAAATATTTAAGATCTTTTTTAATTATTAATTTGTATGTGAAATTTATATGTTAATTACTCATAAATGGGCTTAACATATAAAAATTTTAATGTTTTAAAACAAACACATAAGCAAATAACAGAGATATGCAAACCATAAAATGAAGACAACAAATGATGATGGAGTTCGCCCCTCCTAGGATACATCTCTGTAATGATCGGAATTCTGATATACATATCATATCACTAATACTGCTGCAAAATTAATTAAAAAATTCTGATATGAACTTGTAGACACTGAGTAAGTTTCAGACTACGAAAACAAAGGTGGTTTGCTGAGAAATTTGTATGCAAGGGAAAAGGAAGGGGGAAGAAACCAAGGTAAGTTTCAAAAAATTTAATTCATATTCCCTAACAAATTTATATTAGGGACCAGTTAGGTTTCAGATTCTTCTATGTGAAAATTTAATCCCCCTCTTCTGGGTCACCCAACCGTGAAACTAGGAAGACTTATTCAGTTTTTTCGACCAGGGGCTTGCGAAAAAGCACAATGATGTTTTATAAAATTTATATAGAAGAAAATAATGTTCAAGATAGTTCAGGACAGTTCTATAGAAGTATAGGGAGTTTAGGAGTGATTTTGGAATTTAAGAAAATTTTGGCCTAGGGAACTTTTGCGCAATGGAGGCTACCAAAAACTGTAGGAACTAAAAAAAAATTCAATATGAGAGTATGTATGGATAGAGGGGTTTTTCAGTGACACATAACAATTTAATAATCAAAATTGAATGAATATAACTCCCAGAATTGAAGAAACAACTAGACTGGTCAATTTAGCCTAGTCATCTAGCTAGGGTGCATAGAAACACATTAAATTCATGGTAGAAGTGCTTCAGATATGATATTTGAAATTAACAGAGCCTAATACAGCTGATATTAGCATATTGCATCACTCATAATTAAGCTTATGGCCATGACGCAATTATTATTGCACTAAACTTATCAAATCCCTTATTTTCATGGAAAATTAAGCTCATACAAGGAAAGCTTAATGTGGGAGCTTATTGGACAGTAAGGTTACAATATGATAGAGATATTAAACATTTTTTATAGGCTAATACACATAAAAAAATAAGTCAAATGACTGACCAATCCATAATAGGCCTCAAAATAGTTGGCAGGAGGCCCAAAACTTGACAACAAGAGGGATGGGAGCATAGGTGAAGCTTGAGCTTCACTGGAGCTCAAAATTTTTCAACATGATGGCTGCAATAAGACTGATCTAAATCTGATCTCATGGGATGATCTTCAGCTTCTCCAATACCTGCAAATAAAATGAATGGGAGGAAGAAGAATGGGGAAAGAAGGAATTTGGGCACATATCCCAATAGCTGAGGCACATCTCTCAGTAGAAGCAATGCTTCACATAAACATCAATCAATCATAGACCAAACTAAATAAATGATCTCTACTTGTATTTTTATAATCTTCTGGTGACTTGTTGATCAGGAAGGTGACCTGTGAGAGCAAGTCATCCTCATAGAACCCCAACCCTAGCCACTTATGCGCCCTCCTTGAGTAATTAGCAAGTAGGGACCCTTGTGAGTTGTTTCCTTGTCCATGTCATTCATGAAATTAGCAACTATGCCCTCCTTAGGCCAATAGTTGTTGCTTTTATCTATGACATCTTTTCTGCTTTCCCATGATTTTGTGACTGAGTCTCCAAAAGGAAACTGCGCCCTCCTCTATCAAAAGTTTCCCGCTTTTCCTATGACATATTTATGAGTCTCCAAAAGGAAACTATGGCATCCTTTCTCAATTGTTTCCTCTTTTGTATATGACTGCTTTTGTCATAGCTTTTGGGCACTTTCCCTTTTCTCTCTAACTTTCTCTTGTCATATAGTTTCCACTTTTCCTCCTAGGCAAGTTGTCTTTCCAATTGTGTCCTTCTGACATGGAAAGCTCAATTCCACATGTTATTTGCACTATAATTAATTAATGGAAATAATTAAAATCAAGTACATGCCTTAATAATAATTATTTAGCAAAATTTACCTAGGATAATTAATTAATGCCTCTTTGTCCCCCTAGGTGTTTAGCAAGGTCCACACATTTGGTGATTAAAATGTGGGGATATGGAAGTCCTCCCCTCCCAAACCTGCTTGTCCTCCAGCAGAATCACTCGAGAGTGCTGCAAATTGGTCCACTATGTAGGGGAACTAGACATTGAACTCATGTGCAAAAAAATGTTTACTTGCTCCATTAATCCAGCATGTAAAGTTTCTTAAAAAACAAGCAATGGTCGGGATCTCATTGCTTGCATTTCACCCTCTTCAGTGAGAATTCCTTCCAGCATAACTTATTAGACAAAAATATTCATGGGTCCGATTTCCTCAACTGTAAATATCCAAATACTGATGCTCCCTTTGGAAATCTGTCATTCCCAAGAATTCCAGGGTCCCAATGTATTTTTTGCCTGATTCCACTCACCAGTAAAAACAAAAAAATTCCATCATCATAGAAGATAGAAATCATGATGTATAAATCATGCCATCGCATAGAAAATTGAGAACTCCACATGCAACATTGGAGAGCTGTGAGTCCTCTCCACCCAACATAAGATTATTTTTGTACTTGATGCATACTAGCATGAAAGATCCCTATTTTGTTGTTGCAATGACATAGGTGTGATTCCCATGTCTCAAGACAATTATAGGCATCCTCCCACAACCATAGATTCCCAAATTTTTTACAATAAGATGACATAGCACAATTTTCTCCAAGAATGCAAGCAAGAAATACAAATAAGTGTCCCCTCATCCAACCTAAAAAAGTACTGACACTCCTACCAAAAGGTCCTTGTGAACACTTCCAATGGCTCAAATCTCTGCCACTGGTTAAAGTTTGCAAGAATCTATCCAACTATGTGGATTTCCTCCACAAAGACCACCTTATGCAAGATATTTTCCTCAACAACTTCTCTTAGGAGTTTGCTTGCTTATCTACCTTCCACTGATCATGTGCAAAAAAAAATTTGTAAGAAGACTCCATGTGTCACATTTAATCTTCCACCCAATACACAATGTGGTTGAATTGCATCAAGTGACAAAAATATTTTCCTATGTGGCTGATGAGATCGCAATGGTACATTCATCAAGTCATCATGAACCTCTAGGAAAACCACCAACTCTTCCTATTGCACCAACAAGAAAAATTCCTTCTCCCAATTTTCATCCCCACTTGATGAGGTTGAAATAGAAGTGTGGGTAGAACTGTGAATCAAATATCTGCAATACTTATCCACCCAACTTATGTTTGACTCTTCTTCCTCAATGGTTGTGTTATTACATATATAGTAGTCAGGCTACCATATTCTATTTTTCAGATACAATACATTTTTCAACAAGATCTCTTACATATGAGATGTTGAGATGCTGAGATTAGCAGTTTTGATGGATCATTATTTTATTTGTGGACTTTTTTACTCTCCCATGGTAGGACTGAGTCTCAGGACACTCAGATTTGAGGACCGATGTAGCCATTTAGTCATTACAGAGTAGTTATTGATGCCCAGTTTTATATCAGTGTTTTCTCATTGGACAGATGATGTTTCAGATGGATTATATGCATGATTATGACTTGACTTTTATTATATTGTGTTATGGTTATCATTGCTCTTATACTCATCTTTGTGACATGTATTAACATGTAGTGTCATGATCTGGCAATCATAATTATATGGACTTGGATGCATTTGTATTATGTATTGATGTACCTACTCTGACTTTGAAGTTCATGATCTATACTCATTGGTTTTACCCTCCTTAGGGAGAATAGAGGTAGTCATTCCCACCATTGTTTTGGCTTGGTAGTGTTGACTTCATCATTCATTGTCTCCACCTATCCATTACCTTCCAGTTTTGTTTATAACCCGACTTACTACTTGACTTATGGCATGGAGGACCTTTTCCCCGTAAAAACCTTTGTTGGACAAACCTCCCTATTTATATTGTGTCTCGGTTCTAAGTTGGTGAGAAAACTTTCCTTTGGTTAGTTGAATTGTATGCCTAAATCATTTTGGTCGGTTGTCCTGATATTTGGCACTGTGCAGAACTCCCCCTTGTCACTTGAGATGTTGTTGGCTAAAATTGAAAGCTCATGTACTGCTTATATTGGAAATATTTATATGCGCCCATGGAAAATGAAAATGCTAAAACCGTGTTTCTTAACATATGTGAAAAAGGGCAAGAGCAATGGAATGCTAAAATACTCCTTGAAGGGTATAAGAGAAGGTCCAAAAAGCAATGGTTGAATATATGCTATATCCAAATATTGCTGACGTTATAAATTTGAAAATTACCTGGATGAAAGCTGTAGTTAGATGTGCTTTTAAGCACAGGTGAAGTCCCTAAAAGGACATATAGGCCAAAATGGCCATGGAAATAAAATTGAGGATTGTAATGAAACTAGATCGAACTTGATGTAGACATGATGCCTAAGTTGAATAAGCACTCTCTGAACAACTCAACCATTTGTGAGGCATTTCCATTCCTTGTGTTGTTGTTTGTCCTACATATGGTTATAGTGACTATTTCCCTGCCATATCCAAAGCGTCATGATGTTAAGTAGGAATTCATCCTTTTCCCTAGCCTTGTAAATTTCATCCTTCACCCTTTACTAGAAAATTGACTACAACTATGAAGTGAGTATAGCCCTGAAAGTCTAGTTTGAGTAATAATAAATAAAGATGTATATATGTATTTGGCTGATGTACCACCAGTGAAATGACTGCTACTTGTTGTGATTGTTGCTCAAATGATTTGTAGAGCATGTCTTAGCCTTATAAGCACTTCCAGCAGATGGATGATAGTTTGAGTTATATTATTGGTATCTGGTCATTTACAAGTGATTATAATGTCCATTGGATGTGGTTGATGAGACATGAGAGGGGTATGAGTATACATCCTAGATGTATTTGGACTCTCTGAGTCTACTGAGATAGCTTATATTCAGTTATGGGCACTTACAAAGATGATCAGACTCATTTTACCTTTCTGATGCAGTTTTGCTTCACAAGATGATGTGTCTGAGCAGGGATATTTTTTATTTGGATCTCCTAGGGCATTGTATGGGGAATAGGGGTGAAACCACTTGTTTGTACCATATTACCCCATCCCAAAGAGCCTGGTGGGATCAATTTGACAAAGCAGGCACCCTAGGAGGCTCGTTTGGTAGGTTCACATTTATCGAGGCATATTAAAAAATGATTAAATGGCTATTGAAGAAATCAATTTGGGCTACTGAGGCAAAGAAATGACATGGGATGAGTCATGATGATGAGAGTGATGTCCTCCACACCTCCTCCAACAGTTGCAGCACCTGATTGGGCCCACACCTATTTTTTGGGCATTTTTATATTATTTTTTGGAGCTTTTGGGAGGCTCATGATTTCCTCAAGGAGGCACAAAGTCAAAAAATTAAAATACTATATTAATTTATTGTGCCATGGGGCACCCAGAGGGAGTTAGTTAGCACTCCATGGACCCACCATGTGCTTCATTTATTTCTTGTTGTGCGGGGTGCCCTCCTTATGGGTGATTTAGTCCACTTTGGTACTTTATGGTTATATTGATCCATGTATTGTATGTGGAGCTCATCTCAACAATTAATTAGAACATTTTATCTTTTAATCTTAGCCACTCGTTTTGAAAGTGGTTAGGATTTTGGTTCTCTCAGTTCTATTTAATGAGAGAGCTTCTCATTTGTAAGGGGTCTTTGGCTCTTGGATCTGATTAATAGAAATATTTTTTGTGGATATTTTCTGGATCTACTTTGCATCTGATGTTCTTCGATGGTGATTGGAAATTATTTTGCTTCCTAGCATTTAGGAAATTTTTATGAGATCTATATTTTTTGGGGATCATTGTTTTGTCTACAGGAGGACAATCTCAGCTTGGGCATTTTTGCAGGGCGACCTCAACTCGCTTGGATTGTCTTTGTTTTTTATCAGGGAGTTTTCATTAGTGTTGTGGTGACCTATGATTTCTTCTTGCTATTTTTCTGTAGCATATAGCTTCTTTCTCATGTCATAGAAAATTTGATATGGTTGACGTTTGTTGTGTAGGAGAGAGGGCGCATTGACTTCCTTAGGCAAATACTGAACATAGAATTCGCTCTAATCTTTTCAAATTGATCAAGATGGAAAGGATCATCATCATCAAGGAATTTACAAGCATTTCTAGGTAAGTCTCTCATTTTTTGAGATCTAAATCCATTGTACCTTCTTTTCTTCAATTTTTATGAAAAACTCCTAAATAATAAAAAAAATAAAAATATTTAATCAGGGAAACGCTTGATCTTTGAGAAAACCATTTATGGGTTTTGTATATTGGGCCTCCCCCTCACTGAATCACCCTCAACGCTGCCCTAATTGTGACTGGTTTTCCCTAGATCTGACTTTTTGACTGCTCAAACCCCAACGCCCCACTAAAATTTTGACTTTTTCCAAAGTTGACTTTTTTTGGAAAATAATTACATGGGTTTGTATATCAGGTCTTCCTCATTCCAGATCACCCGCAACACTAAGCTAGTTCCTTCCAGGTAGGCCTAGATCTGAAAAACTGACTTTCAGCCTCCGAGCATCCTTCATCAGATTTTGACTTTTCCAGATCTGATTTTTCCTAAATTTTTCTGACTTGGGTTTGTAGATCAAGCCATCCCGATCTCATCTCCACTCCAACACTGAGCTGATACTCCCCTGGTTTCCCTATATCTACAGATCTATCTCTCCAAACCCTAGCGCTAACCCTCCTTCTGTTGATTTCCCTGTAACCTGCATCTTCCGGGCCAAATCCTTTTCTGGGTCCATGGATCAGGGCATATCCTAGGTGGGTTCACTTAAACACTGTGCTAATACTGACTCCATTATCCAAGGCTGAATAGGCATTGATATCCAAGAATAGTGCTAGCCATTCTTGACCTCTTTCCCCCCAAAAGTTGACCATTCCTTGATAACTTGGGTAAACCGATACTTTCATATCTTTCACTTAGTCTAACTCCTTGGTACTAGACAATCCCAACTCTGTCCTTGCTCACCCTTTCTCAGCTACATTTCCCAAGAGAGTGGTAATATTCATCAGTTGCTAGTACCTAAACCCTAGAGCTAGGGTTTCCATTTACCTTACACCTTACATACATCAAAGCCACATTTGATCTATTCTGGTGTCTAGGGTTGATCTCTCCTTTCGGGAGTAAATCCAGGTTTCCCTCATTGTTGTATTGGACTTAGATAACATAAAGTGAACACTGCCTTGATTGACGTGACAACCATCCATTTGGGAGTCTAGGAAGTCTTGGTTCCACCTCCCTAGTTGCTTGCCCCTCTACCATCCATCATACATAGGCAAATACAAGGTTGGTGATAACATTTTTGCACCGTTGTCAGGGAGGTAGAGGCCTACCTTGGTTCAACATACCTCACCTTTCCCTACGACATATCCTTTATTGGTGAATTAATTTTGTGGCTCACCCGACGACTCCACCCTACAACTCCATTGAGGACCGTACCTAATGTATTAATCTTAAGTTCTTAGAACATCCCATAAATCATAATGAATTCAGATGTGTTCTTGAGGCACATGAAGGAATTAACCAAAAACATGATTGAAAATACAAGACAAATAAACGAAAGGAATAGAAGGAGGTCAGACTATGGGTATGAGGATGACCTCGAGCATGACTACGGGTATGAATATAGTTATCAGAATCTTTATGATACCCACCAACTTCCTCACCCATGCAATAAAGATTTCCAAACCATCCCGAGTGGGCCTGTAAGTCGACATGACCCTAGAAGTCAGTCCCAGTCAAAGCCTTATAGCCAAGTAACCAGAGCTATTAAAAAGCAAGACAAACGGTCTCCTTTTGACTTTTCTGAAATATTGGGAGTACCTCATCCTATTCCAAATGATTACACAAGGAGGTTTCCCCAGTTTATTGGAAATAATGATATATCTATTGAAAGTCATTTGGACATTCTCTGGGATTACATGGAAATTAGAGGTGTGGACAATGAAGATGTTTATATGAAAGCCTTAGGAGAATCCTTACGAGGGGATTTTCAACTATTGTTTGATCATTTAGCACCGCGATCCATCACTGGGTATGACATGTTCACAGATCTGTTAAGAGATCAATGGGGTAGGAACACTGATGATTCTTCAAAGTGTGAATCCAACAATGATTATAATTAGTATATTGACAATTTACTTTCTCAATTGGATCATTCCTCTCCTGAAATGTTCCAAATTATGAGCATGCCTGAAATCCATAAGAATGCTACATAGTACTTTGAGGATAATATTTCAAAACCTCATGCTGAAATTAAGAGGATATCAATCAAATCATACAAGATACTCTGTTATTATTACCTGAAGCAGTCACAGAGCAAATCTTGGACTTAATTCATGAAAAGGAACATAACAATCAAGAAACATCTTTAGTTGAGCCTTCCATTGATGAGGTCATTAAAGAGCCTTTAAAAGAGAAAATCCATAGTCATTGCTTAATTGATGATAATTTGAGTCAGTGTCCAACCTATCTGAATCTAGATTCAGACCTTGATCATATCACTGCAGAAGAAGAAAAGGTTGAAATTAATAAAAATTCCGTTGAAGAGAAATCTTGTGGTCATATTGTGATTGAAGAGCATTCCTGTAAGAGTGATAGGGAAACTGAAACCGAGCTCATTGATGTTTTTCCTTATCTAGAGCTTAAAGATGAACAATCACATGATGATACGATTATAAGTGAACTTGATCAAGAACATTGAAATGAAGAGCCTTGTCCTGATAGTATCGATAGAATTCTTCATCCAATCCTTAATCAGAATATGTTGGTTTGATGTGTGGATACTAACCTTGTTTCGAATCTTGAAATCACTCCTGGAATTAATTTAAATGCTCTTTCCTCTCATCAAATTCTGAGATCAATTATTCCAAGTCTGGGAGAAAATTTTCAATCCACCCTCTCGTCCCAACTCTTCAATACTTCTTGTATGGGTTTGTCATTTAATCAAGTTGTTACTTTCAAAATTTTGAATCAGGAGTTTAAGCATTATCATGTAATTTGGGGAAAACGCACTTCATGTCTCTTTTCAATCATCCGTAATAAATAATTTTTTTCAATTTGTAAATCTGTATTATGGATGGCTGGAGAAGGTGTATAAAGATCAATTTCATCTTTTCTCCATTTTTAAACAACAAATGGGCTTGATCTCATTCACAGTTTCATTACATTACAACTTGTTCCCATTTGTTTCTCCCATTTCTTCTAGAATGAATAGAATTGAAAGTCCTAGTAGGGTAGAGGAGAAAACAAAGAACTGTTTGGATTGGCCAAGTCGTGAATCATATTGTTTTCTTCCATCAAGAACAAACTTGCATACCTTTCATGATCCTATCGATATATGGGTGGAAGAAATTTGCAATAGTCGACATCATCCCTAGCATGATTTCATTTCTCTTTATCCATGTCTTTCTTCGATTTTCAAACAACAAGTTATAATGTCTTGAACTTTCATTCACATTACTTACAAGCCATCATTGATTTGTTGTATCATTAACTATAAATAAATCTCAGTAGATTCGTTTAGCAAGTGGTTACATTGGATTTATGATTTTACCTAACACTTGTCTAAACTGGTTAGAGTAGGGTAGGTAGGATTGAGTAATCCTTTCCTGGCAGTAGTGTAGAAACTTGCAACTTTCTTTGAAGCTCATCTTTGAAGCTCTTAGTGTAGTTGTGATTTCTAAAAAATAAAAACCATATTTTTATTCAAAGTTATGGTTATATATTAGATTTATTTTCTGCTTTTCAGTTTCATGCATCTTTATCTTCAGTATTTTATATATTATCCACATATCGTCTTGACGACCGGTCTGCGAGTTTGGTATAGCTCTGGACATGCTGCAAGTAGTCAGTGACATTTTTGGTAGCGGTTGTAGAACTGGATGGATTGATCGAGGATGCGAGAAGCAGAGTACGAGGACCACAGATTCTGAGGTTCTCAAGCGCTCTTTTCAACAGAGCACTTGTCCCAGTTGGAGCCAGATGTTATCACATATATAGTAGTCGGGATACCATATTCTATTTTTCAGATACAATACATTTTTCAGCAATATCTCTTACATATGAGATGATGAGATGAGTAGTTTTGACGAATCATTATTTTATTTGTGGACTTTTGTACTCTCCCATGTCAGGACTAAGTCTTAGGACACTTAGATTTGATGACCGATGTAGCCATTTAGTCATTATAGAGCAGTTATTGATGCCTAGTTTTATATTAGTGTTTACTCATTGGACAAATGACGTTTCAGATGGATTATATGCATGATTATGACTCGTCTTTTATTATATTGTGTTATGGTTATCATTGCTCTTATACTCATCTTTATGACATGTATTAACATGTAGTGTCGTGATCTGGCGGTCATAATTATATGGACTTGGATGTATTTGTATTATGTATTAATGTTCCCACTCTGACTTTGAAGTTCATGATCTATACTCATTGGTTTTACCCTCCTTAGGTAGAATAGAGGTAGTCATTCCCACCATTGTTTTGGCTTGCTAGTGATGACTTCATCATTCATTGTCTCCACCCATCCATTACTTTCCAGGTTTGTTTATAACCTGGCTTACGACTTGACTTATGGCATGGAGGACCTTTTCCCTGCAAAAAGCTTTGTTGGACAAACCCCCCCTATTTATAGTGTGTCTCGGCTCTCTGAGTTGGTGACATAACTTGCCTTTCGTGAGTTGGATTGTATGCGTAAATCATTCTGGTCGGTTGTCCCGATGTTTGGAACTGTGTAGAACTCCCCCTGGTCACTTGATATGTTGTTGGCTAAAACAAAAAGCTCATTTACTACTTATATTGGAAATTTTTATATGCACCCATGGAAAATGAAAATGCTAAAACTATGTTTCTTAACATATGTGAAAAAGGGAAAGAGCAATGAAATGCTAAAATACTCCTCAAAGGGTATAAGAGAAGGTCCAAAAAGCAATGGTTAAATATATTCTATATCCAAATATTGCTGACCTTATAAATTTGAAAATTACCTGGATGAAAGCTGCGGCTAGCTGTGCTTTTAAGCACTGGTGAAGTCCCCAAAAGGACATATAGTCCAAAAAGGCCATGGAAATAAAATTGAGGATCCTAATGAAATTGAATCGAACTTGATGTAGACATGATGCCTAAGTTGAATAAGCACTCTCTGAACAACTCAACCATTTGTGAGGCATTGCCATTCCTTTTGTTGTTGTTTATCTTGCATATGGTTATAGAGAGTATTTCCGTGCCATATCCAAACTTTCATGATGTTAAGTAGGAATTCATCCTTTTCCCTAGCCTTGTAAATTTCATCCTTCACCCTTCACTAGCAAATTGACTACAACTATGAAGTGAGTATAGTCCTAAAAGTCTAGTCTAAGTAATAATAAATAAAGCCCTATATATATATTTGGTTGATGTACCGCCAGTGAAATGACTGCTACTTGTTGTGATTGTTGCTCAAATGATTTGTAGAGCATGTCTTAGCCTTATAGCACATGCAGTAAATGGATGATAGTCTGAGTTATATTATTGGTATCTGGTCATTTACAGGTGATTATATTGTCTATTGGATGTGGTTGATGATCAAATAAAGACTTGAGAGGGGCATGAGTATACACCCTAGATGGATTTGGACTCTCTGATTCTAATCTTATAGCCTATCTTCAGTTCTGGGGACTTACAGAGATGATTAGACTCATTTTACCTTTCTGATGTAGTTTTGCTTCACAGGATGATGTGTCTGAGTAGGGAGATGTTTTATTTGGATCTCCTAGGGATTTGTATGGGGCATAAGGGTGCAACCACTTGTTTGTACCATATTAACCCCATCCCAGAGAGCCTGGCGGCCTTAGTTTGACAATGCAGGCACCCTAGGAGGCTGGCTTGGCAAGTTCACATTTACCAAGGCAAATTAAAAAATGATTAAATGGCTATTGAAGAAATCAATTTGGGCTACTGAGGCAAAGAAATGACATGGGATGAGTCATGATGATGAGAGTTATTCCTCCACACCTCCTCTAGCAGTTGCAGCACCTGATTGGGCCCACACCTATTTTTTGGACATTTTTATATTATTTTTCTGGAGCTTTTGGGAGGCTCACGATTTCCTCAAGGAGGCACAAAGTCAAAAACTTAAAATATTATATTACTTTATTGTGCCATGGGGCACCCAGAGGGAGTTAGTTAGCACTCTATGGACCCACCATGTGCTTCATTTATTTCTTGTTGTGTGGGGTACCCTCCTTATGGGTGATTTAATCCATTTTGGTACTTTATGGTTATAGTGATCCATGTATTGTATGTTGAGCTCATCTCAACAATTGATTAGAAAATTTTATATTTTAATCTTAGCCACTTGTTTTGAAAGTGGTTAGGATTTTGGTTCTCTCAGTTCTATTTAAAGGAGAGAGCTTCTCATTTGTAAGGGGTCTTTGGCTCTTGGATCCGATTAATAGAAATATTTTTTTTGGATATTTTCTAGATCTACTTTGCATCAGATGTTCTTTGATGGTGATTGGAAATTCTTTTCCTTCCTAGCATTTGGGAATTTGTGATGAGATCTATATTTTTTAGGGATCATTGTTTTGTCTGCAGGAGGACGACTTCAGCTTGGGTGTTTTTGTAGGGCGACCTCAACTCACTTGGATTGTCTTCATTTTTTATCAGGGAGTTTTCATTAGTGTTGTGGTGACCTATGATTTATTCTTGTTATTTTTCTGTAGCATATAGCTTCTTTCTCATGTCATAGAAAATCTGATATGGTTGACATTTGTTGTGCAGGAGAGAGGGTGCATTGACTTCCTCGTGCAAACACTGAACATAGAATTCGCTCTAATCTTCTCAAAGTGATTGGGATGGTGGGGATCATCATCATAAATGAATCTACAATCATTTCCAAGTAATTCTCTCCTTTTTTCAGATCTAAATCCATTGTCCCTTCTTTTCTTCATTTTTTCTGAAAAACTCCTAAATAATAAAAATCAAAAAAATATTTAATCAGGGAACCGCTTGATCTTTGAGCAAACCATTTCTGGGTTTTGTATATCGGGCCTCCCCCTAACTGAATCACCCTCAACGCTGCCCTAATTGTGACTAGTTTTCCCTAGATCTAACTTTTTAACTGCTCAAACCCTAGCGCCCCACTAAAATTTTGACTTTTTGCAGAGTTGAGTTTTTCCAGAAAATAATTACATGGGTTTGTATATCAGGTCTTCCTCATTCTAGATCACCCCCAATGCTGAGATAGTTCCTTCCAGGTATCCCTAGATCTAAAAAACTGACTTTCAACCTTCAAGCATCCTTCATCAGATTTTGACTTTTCTAGATCTGATTTTTCCTAAATTTTTTTGACTTGGGTTTGTAGATTAGGCCATCCTGATCTCATCTCCACTCCAACGCTGAGATGATAGTCCCATGGTTTCCCTATATTTACAGATTTGTATCTTCAAACCCTAGTGCTAACCCTCATTTTGGCTGATTTCCCTGTAACCTGCATCTTCCGGTCCAAATCCTTTTCTGCGTCCATTGATCAAGGAATATCCTAGGTGGGTTCACTGAAACACTGTGCTGATACTTACTCCATTACCCAAGGCTGAACAGGCACTGATGTCTAAGCAAAGCGCTATCCCTTCCTTACCTTTTCCCCCCCGAAAGTTGACCATTCGTTGATAACTCAGGTAACCTAATACTTTCATATCTTTCACTGAGTCTATCTCCTTGGTACTAGATAGTCCAAACTCTGTCCTTGCTCACCCTGTCTCAGTTACATTTCCCAAGAGAGTGGTAATATTCATCAGTTGCTAGTACCTAAACCCTAAAGCTAGGGTTTCCATTTACCTTACACCTTACGTACCTCAAAGCCACATTTAATTTGTTCTGGTGTATAGGGTTGATCTCTCCTGTTGAGAGTAGTTTCGGGTCTCCCCCGTTGTTGTCTTGGACTTAGATAACATAAAGCGAAGACTTCCTTGATTGACGTGACAACCATCCATTTGGGAGTCTAGGAAGTCTTGGTTCCACCTCCCTAGTTTCTTGCCCCTTTACCATCCATCCTAGATCCATCATACATAAGCAACTACAAGGTTGGTGATAACAAGCTGATCCAGCTGAGGTGAGCTCATCTATCTCTTTTGTGGAGAAGAGCCTCTCTCTAGAAAACAACTCCAGTTTTCTCTGGAAAAGGTCAAGTGCTTGGTTCTGATCATGATTGTTTGCACAATTCTCAAGCACATGCAAAACCAAGTGCATCTCATGATACACCATCCCATGAGGTTCCTCCATATTTTCAAGAATGCAATCAACCTTGTGAAGATGGCTGAATAGTTTGTAGGAGGGTAGGTGAGATCTTTGCAAATTCTCTTGAAGTTGCTTTATCTCCATATTGGACTCTTGGAGTGCACATTGAGTGCTCTTCAAGGAATATTTGGTGGTCAATAATTATTTTGTGAGCTTGCATATCTCTGCTTCATCCTTCAAGGATGCTCCATACAACAACTCCACAAGCTCAAGTAGACTGTCTCTATTAGAAATCAATTGCAGAAAAATTACCTTTGGTGCTTGCCATGGCCTTCTGAAACTTCTCCATGTCTTTAATGGAAGATTTCTCCTCCAACTTCCAATAGATATTTTTCATCAATGCATAGGTTCTATGGAGAGTGTGTCGGGCCTTTTTTATTTTTCACCAACTTATCTCCAGTGACCCTGCAAGAAAATGAGGTTCTTGCAGATGAACCTCTTTTTCTTCCCTCTCTCTAGTATCAATTTCATGGAAATCTAGTGGTGAAGTGGAAGTTGATCTTGAAACCTTTTCTTCAAGTCAAATATCTATGTCACCAACATAGAGAGATGGAAATCCCTTCATAGATGTCTCAGTGAAATTTGAGCACCCATTAGTAGGTAATCTTTCAATCATGTCCAAAGTGTTTCTTATCCCTCTGGATTGTTCTTCTACCACACTGGTGGTAGGGTCAAGTGAAAGAACACCATGCTATTTTCTTGTACAATCCTCATTAGTAAGGATTTCAGTTATGTCTTCCATGGATGCAACATATTTCTCTTTATTTTCATGGGAAACTTCACCCTCTCCTTCACTGCAAATACCTTACAGTAGCTTGCACTTCTTTTCATGATTCTTTATTTATGATTTCCCACTTGCAAGACTAGATGGTTCATAGCTCTTCTCAATGATGAAAGTGGGATTTGGGGTCTTACTGATGCCAAGCCTTCCCTCTGAAGTGGCTTCAATCTTATCATTCTGCAAGAGAGTACATAAATCTGAACTGTGTGCATCCATTTGAATCATATTTTTCTCATTCATATTTCCTAGTTCATACCCAGCTGGTGGGGCATTGCCTTCCACTTCCTTAGGAATATCAACCGATGATTTCAAATATGATATATGTTTTTCTTTTGGATCTGATCCAAAATATTCCTTCACCATATTATCACCATTGACACCCTCACCCTTCTTTGCACTGATTCTGTGATCACCAGCATGGAAACTAGGAGTGAATTTATCTCCCTCACAATTGACCTTCCTTTTGCAGTCCTTAGATGCAAGTGAAGAGTTTTTATCTTTCCATGGATCAAATAGTTGCATGTGTACATGGCTGCCACAAAAATCAGAACTTTTATTATCCATGTTCTTTAGCTTATCCTCTTTCTGTATAGAATACTTTGGTGGCATGCTCTTCCACCAAAATTTATATTCACACCCAAGCGATGTGGCCTTGTTTTCTTCTTCCTTATGTGGCTCCAAATGTGACTATAATTATGATTTGTAACCTCCCTTTGGATATGATCCAAAAAGTGTCTCTCTACTCATACATGATCCAACATATCTATCAGTGATCTGGAGATCACCCACAAAGAAATTGGAAGTGCATTCATTCTCCATATTACCAACAACCAGATTTTTTATTGTTGGGTCTTCATCTGCACATGGATTTTCTTCATATTCTTTCAATGAACTTAAGGCTTATTCATCTTGAGTGGTCCTCAAATAAAAGCTCTTGGACACTCTGTTAGAAGAAAAACCAAACATTCTCCTATTGCTAAGGAAATCAAATGGCTTTGATGAATCTTCCTTCTTTCCTCCTCTTTTGGCTCTAGGAGGCAACCTTCTAGTCTCCATTTCCTTGCACACTTCATCAACCATGTGTGCAATCCTTCTCATGTTTGTCCCACAATATGGATCTATGAACATATTATGTATCTCAAGAGTGCAGTACTCTCAAAAATATAAGACCTGCCTTATCTCTTCCTTCAAGGAATAATATTCCATGGAATACTGGAAGGGTTCCTTAGAGTTCCTTCCATTAAGCATTTGGCCATGGATGCTTGTAGATTTCTGCCAAAGATTTTGATCATAAGCTGAGAGCCAGAAAGCATCAACATCAATCCTACTACCTCTACCTAAGGTACTTCATGAGGGCTCTTCATATCCTTCCTCTTCAGACTGTTCAATTTCTTCTTCTTCTTCATATATTCTGCAATATTCTTCATACTGTTCATCGAAGTCATCTTCAATCGTTGGTAGGAGCCTCATGGTTGCAACTTGACTTAATGATCTGCAATGTTAGTCAACAGAGAGTATTCTTTCCATAGGATGAGACAAGCAAAGTGATATTCTACCAATATAATGGTTCGAAGTCTTATATACATATCATATCACTAATACTGCTGCAAAATTAATTAAAAAATTCTGATATGAACTTGCAGACACTTAGTAACTTTCACACTATGAAAAAAAAGGTGTTTTGCTGAGAAATTTGTATGGAATGGAGAAGGAAAGGGGAAGAAACCAAGGTAAGTTTCATAACATTGAATTCATATTTCCTAACACATTTATATCAGGGAAATTTCATGTTTTCAGAGTCTTCTATGCAGAAACTTAATCCCCCACTTTTGGGTCACCAAACCATGAAACTAGGAAGACTTATTATGTCCTTTCGACCAGGGGCTCGAGGAAAGGCACAGTGATATTTAATGACATTTATATACCAGAAAATAATTTTTAGGGCAGTTTGAGACAGTTTTGGAGAAGTTTAGGGAGTTTAGGGGTGATTTGGGAATTTTAGGCAATTTTGGCCTAGGGAAGTCCTACACAATGGAGGCTACAAAAACATTGTATGGCCTCAACGAATTTTTGATATGAGAGTATTTATGGGTATATGGGTATTCCATTGGCACACAAAAACTTGCAGAATCATAATTGAATGAATATAATTGCCAGAATTGAAGAAACAACCAGACTAGTCAATTCAGCCTAGTCATCTAGCTTGGGTGCATAGAAACACATGAAATTCATGGAAGAAGTGATTCAAATATGATATTTGAAATTAACAGAGACTAATACATCTAATATTTAAATATTACATCACTCATAATTAATTTCATGGCCATTACTCAATTATTATTGCACTAAACTGATCAAATCCCTCATTTTCATGGCAAATTAAGCTCATACAAGGAAAAGTTAATGTGGGAGCTTATTGGACAGTAAGGTTACAATATGAAAGAGATATTAAATAGTGTTTATAGGCTGATACAAATCATAAATAATTATAATGACTGACCACTCCATAAGAGGACTCAAAATAGTGGGAAGGAGGCCCAAAACTTGACAACAAGAGGGATGGGAGCGTGGGTGAAGCTTGGGATTCACTGGAGCTTGAATTTTTTGAACATGATGGCTGCAATAGGACTGATATAAATCTGATATCATGGGATTATATTAATCTTCTCCAATACCTGCAAATAAAATGAATGGGAGGAAGAAGAATGGGGAAGGAAGGAATTGGGGCACATCTCCCAATAGCCGAGGCACATCTCTCAGTAGAAGAAATGCTTCACATAAACATCAATCAATCATAATCCAAACTAAGTAAATGAACTCCAATTGTCTTTTTATAATATTATTGTGACTTGTTGAGTAGGTAGGTGACCTGTGAGAGCAAGCCATCCTCATATAACCGTAACCCTAGCCACTTATGCACCCTCCTTGAGTAATTAACAAGTAGGGACCCTTGCAAGTTGTCTCGATATCCATTTCATTCATAAACTTAGAAACTTCGCCCTCCTTAGGAAAATAGTTGTTTCTTTTATCTATGTCAACTTTTTTTCTTTCCCCTGCTTTTGTTACTGAGTCTCCAAAAGGAAATTGCCCCCTCCTTTGTCAAAAGTTTCATGCTTTTCCTATGACAACTTTTCTGAGTCTCCAAAAGGAAACTGTACCTTCCTTTGTCAGTTGTCTCCTCTTTTGTATCTGGCTTCTTTTGTCATAGACTTTGGGAACTTTCCCTTTTCTCTCTAACTTGTTTTTTTCATAGAGTTTTCACTTTTCCTCCTAGGCAACTTGGCTTGCCATTTGTGCCCTCCTGACATGGCAAGCTCAATTCCACATGTTATTTGCACAATAATTAATTAATCGAAATAATTAAAATCAAGTACATGCCTTAATAATAATTATTTAGCAAAATTTACCTACGCTAATTATTTAATGTCTCTTTGTCCCCCTATGTGTTTAACAAAGCCCACACATTTGGTGGTCAAAATGTGGGGACATGACAATCTCTAGGCCACTTCCACTGGGAAGGCCTATCTTATTAGTCTTCAAAAGCTTACAAAATGAGTGTTATAGAAACACTTATGGTTTCTGTCAGTTAGATGCAGAAACAAATTGCACCAGTGTGTTCCGTTTGAAAAATCGAGAAAAGTGAGTATACACTCGAATACCTTTGCCTGAGGTTTCCACTGACACGCAAAACGAGACAAACCACTTCTACGTTGTTAGTAAATGGTATTGAATATACCTTATGTACCTTCATATGCATTGGGACATGTGCATAAGATGGTCGTCGAACCCCTCTCGAACCATGGCTGTGAGCGTCGTTTTTTATAGTGTTTTGAAGTGCTTGAGGGGTGCAGGCCATGGGCCACGCGCCTGTTTTAAAGCCCAACCTCCGCTACAAATTCTTAAACGGTTTCCTCCGATCCCTATCATGGCTCACCGTGATGGTGTGTTGGTTAAATCCTTGACACATGTCATAATATTTAGCAGTAAACATTTAATCACTGGCATTATCTCCCGAAGTTTTGATGACTTGCAAAGAAATGTACCAAGTTTCTGATGATGGTGATGACTCCTTTGCCAGTTTGTAAAATATGTTCTTGGCGACCTGAACATTTGCACATTGTTTGATATTTTGTGGACATTCACGTAATGATGTGGATGTTGGCGTATTAAACCGTGTAAAAACTGCAACATATTGGTATAACCATATTCATGTGGAAAGATATGCTTTTAAACTTATATTGATTGGTGTTTCCTTGATCTCTCCACGCGTAGAGCACTTTAAGCCTCCTCATGGACTCTCTTAACACTCGTGGGAGATCTTTGCTGATCATGGTAAGAGTTTAACTTCATACTTAATGGACAAATATAGAGTTTTATAATATCAACCAAAACCTTTGAAATAAGTTTGGACAAAGCCCTTTTTTGTTTTATTTTCGAGACATTCTTTTCAAAAACAAAAGAGGATCATGTTAACGTGAAGTTTAAAAAGTTTAAAATTAAAAAGGTATATGAAAATTATTATTCATAAAACCTTTTATAAATATAATTTAGAACCTTTTAAAGTGTTTTAAAATTTATTTCATGGTTATGGAATAAGAGTGGTAAAGCAAAGCTTGAGCTGGATTTCAAAGCTTTGGTGAACTAAATGAAATACCATGGCATTTCAACCGCAAAGGAGAGAATATGAATTGCAATTTTCAAATATTTTCACATTGTGCCAACCCTCATGCTCTTTAGCTTCTCTCATCCCTTTGCAAAAAAATCCCCCAAACATACCAAAGTTTCCATAGTTGGAAACACTTGTAACACATAGCAACCAAAAATACATAACCTTAAGTTGTTCTCTTTAGCTTCACACATCTTGATGCCTAAAATTCCTTCAAAGATACAATGCTTCTGTTAACACTAAAAAGTGTTCACCTAGCTCTCCATGGTCTAAACCATACACATACATCATATTCCCACCATATTTCCCTCATTTTTACCTTCACAATTGTATTTCCACAAAAAATGGTCCAAAACAACATTATTCATTCCCATAAATGAAGGGATGATGATCATTTATGATGATTTATCTCCACTCTCTCCCAAAAAGGGTCAAAAACCCTAAAAAGGAGAATGGGTCAAAAAACCATAGATAAATACCATGGACAATAAAATACCATGGGTTATTACCTTGGGTCAAAAAAGCCTAGGACCATACTATAAATACATTGTGAAGGACTCCTCCAAAAGACTTTTGGATCACTTTTTGCCATTTTTCCATCAATCACATCACATACTTTCTCTTCCATATTTTTCCACGCCATTTCCCACAGTGTATGTTGAGTTCACTCCATGCCCATTTGGATCCATTCACCTCACTTAACAACCAGTTGTGGACGAGATTGGAGAACCAAACCGTGGAGCTGCAGAACCACTTCCAAGGATGTCTACGGTGGCCCATTTCAGAAAGGTGTGTCTATTTTATTTCTTCATTAGTTAGTTTCTATATATGTTAAAAACCCTTAAAAATATTTGATGTTATCTTTATTTTTGTATTGTTGAACTCTTCCTTATTCTCTAGATGAGCTAAGGTTGGTGCATTTACACATAGCTGGGGAGAAATCCCCAGTACAGTTTTTGCGACTCCACAGGTTTGCTATTGGTTTGTTCCTCTCTTATTCCCTTAGTCGTCACAAATCTGACCCCCTCGCGACATATATGAAGTAGTACTGCATCAATGCTTGCCCGTTCGGCCCTAGCTGACAACCATTTTTCAAAAAATTCTTTGTTTGGCCTGAGTCACACCTATCCGTCCGAAAGTCGCAACCTATTCGCGCCTTTTTTCTCGACAAGTGTGACCTAGGTCACGCCTTTTAGCCCAATACACGCGATCTATCTTAGAAATCTAGATCGTGTCTATCTCGGCTTCCGGAGCGACCTAGGTCACTTTTATGATTGGGTTTGGTACGACCTGTCGCACTTAACCCTTTGTTTTGCGCAACCTAAGTCCATCAATTGTTTATCTGCTCCAATTGTGACTGTTCCTCTTTTCTGTGCAACTGTGATCACGTATGTTCCGTCTACAGGTGCGACGTACATTTTTTAGTCTATTTTTGTGCTTCAAAATCATTTTTTGAGACCCCGTGTCTGTCCTAAACCCTCTTACAACCTGTTTTCTGTCCATATCTGATCTTTTTGCAGCCCCCTGGTATGTTTTGAGATCCCACTTACTTGGGTTATGGGTTGTTCTAGTTGAGCTTCGTGGTTGAGACCCCATGCATGTTTCCTACGTATGATTAGTTCCTTTTACTACTCATTTGTTTCAAGTACATTTGGGGATAGGAATCCAAACAACACCCCTCTATCACTTGCATCTTGAGACATGGTTGTTTTCCATTAGGGGACTAAAATCCTCTTGTACTTGTTGACACAGTCACAATCAATTTGTCAGGAGGCCCCCTGATCTATAGGAGTAAGACACAAATGAAGGGGTTTCAGAAGTCAAGGTGGAATACTACACTCCATCTTGCATTAAAGGATAACCGTTCACTGTCCTCCTCGTATCACCCAGCTGGGGGTCGAGGGCCAAAGGGCTTGAGCGCTAGTAAACCGAATGGACGTGTCATGAATGACGTATCCTAGTTACCATTCTTTTAGGGATATTTTACCCAGAGGTTCTTCTTGGTAGTGGGATTCTCTTAGCCTATATTGTTCTTCCATTTCATATTTTCTGACTGGGATTTCATCACCCTTCCGAGGATACGATTTGTGAGGGGCTTCCAGCTTGTAGTTAAGAGCTTACTTGCACTCATACCCCATAGGTTAGTGAGTCATTTTTATTTGATAGGTAGTGCTGCTTTTTGGATATCTCACCACTTTGTTGTAGATTCGCCTTGCTATGACCCGTTGTCGCAGTTTGGTTTTAGATATTGTTGTTGGCCTGTGAGTCGCCATTTCATACGCTCTCCTCCTACACAGTCGGTTGTAGTTGGGTTTTTGAGCCTGTGATTGATCCTCTTGAGTTGTCATTCATTACACAACACTCCATCATGCCATCATATCTCCACCATGCTACTCACATAGGATTAGGGGGCACACCCCCTAGTTCGATTCTTTGAATCATCACTGTCGGACTCATCTTCGACGCCACTCACCACCTTCGGATCCACATACAACCTACGAGTCTAATTCAGATTCATACCAATCCGAATCCACCTTGTTCACTGCTCCATCTAGCCCCATGACTGGTGCACATTCTAACCCCTTTCAAGGGGGGATTGTTAGTAGTGGGCTCACATCCATTCCACCTATCATCACGGGTATCCCTTCCACCGGGCCTATAGGCCTTAGTCCTACTGGGCCCCTTGTCAACGCACACACTACTATTGGTTCACTACCCACTAGTGGTGGTCCCATTCCAGCCACCGTTGTCACTACCATTCCATCGTTTATACCTAGGGGAAGTCACCCTTCCACGTCGATTTCGACTATTCCTGCCATACTAGTGACTATTCCTACTGTCGCAATTCAACCTCATCCACACCTAGTTATGCATGGGGACTATGCTCTTGCGGCCACCGGCACCATTGTTGGTCCTTCGCGAGCTAATATCGGCTCTAGCCTACCGTTTATGGCTAGTCTCAACCTACCTGATTTGGCACAGTTAACCAATGACCCCATTTGTCATCACCCACAATGGCCTCCTATGCCTACCTAGATTCCCTCAGGCATCCCTAAGTTTGAGGGCAAGGTGGGAGAGGATGCTCAAAATCACATTATGTCATTCCACCTATGGTGTTCATCTAATAACATAGTGGATGATTCCATTCGATTAAGGTTCTTCCAGTGAAAACTCATTAGTGCTACGACCAAGTGGTATATCGAATTGCCTCACGCTACTTACCCTGACTTCTCCTCGCTCGCTTCGATGTTCATTCAATACTTCTAGTTACCCGTCTATTATGACGAGGGAGTGGATATCTTACTATCCTATTGCCAGAACACAACTACCCATATCATGGATCATATCCATGAATGGCACCATCCTCACAGCTTATGTAAGATCCACTTACAATATATGATCTTCCTATATTGGTTCCTCAAAACCTTACTCCCCTCTATAGACAAGGACGTTGCATTAGAGCTCCCACAAACCGAAGAAGAAGCCATCCTGAAGCCTCAGCAGTTCAATCTGATCGATGGCTACTCTAGTTACTTGTATGTCATTATACTTGATGCTCCTCGTGTTGGCACCTCATGTTGTGATACGCCAGGGGAATATCATGTTGCTGATGGAGTTATCGGCTCTATTACCCATCATCCTCAGTTTTATTCATCCTCTCCCATGATGCCACCGCATCTTGGTAACACCCATAGTGTTTCCCAACCGGGTTACGCCCCTGATCTTTCATGTGTGATGACGCAATCTAGAGCTGCTCCCTCCTACACGCATCTCGGTTACGCCCCTAATTATTCAAGCATAATGGCTTAGTCTTGAGCCACTCCTTCCTACGCACCTCCCACACAAACTCCTCATGTTCATGGACCAACTTGTTTGGCACACTTGTGTACTGTCCAAACAGCTGGCTTTGCAGCCCCACAAGCTTCTCCTTTCTATTACGCACCACCTATGAAACCCACTCTGGCTCCAACCCTGACTCCTCCTACTCCCATAGGACAGGTCTACGCACATCAGAACCTCCCTAACCAACCTATCCCCAATAACCAACAAGGGAAGGGAAGGAACAAGAGAGGTAGGAATTAGGGAAACAACCATAACCAAGGAGGTGGCCAACATGCTAATCATCCGAAACAATAACGACGCTGAACCCCCTGCACAAAATCCATAATGTCATGCTCGACCTGGGAAGAACCCACAGTTACGCAGTAACGATCTGTGTGCCATCTGTAACACTTACGTCCACTACACTCACCAGTGTCCTCACTTGAGTCGTGTCCAACAATTACTCCAAAACGATAGTCAACGTGATCCCAACACGGATGCTCTGGCTTAGCCAAACCCCACACCACCGGGTCCTCCACTTATGGTGCTCCAAAACCCCCTACCACATCAAGGAATGGTTGCAACCCAGCCCTTGGCCCCACAAGATCTCACAACCACTGTTGCGGCTCAACCTGTTGATGTTGGTGTCCATCACCTCATGAGGCTATCGCCTGATGTCAAACTACAAACTCTATGAAACCATTATGGTTCCACCACCGAAACTGTTGAACCATCAACGGCATCTACATCCACCACTCCTGATATGTCTTTGCATTTTTCGATACCCCCTATGGACAGGACTGTCAAAGTCCCATGGTTCCCTTTGCGTCGTATTGCGAACAATGCCACTACTAGAGTTGTGCTCAATTATAGTATTGTTGATGACTTGGCCCAGTCTCCCACAACCATGTCCACCCTGGAAGTGCTCAAAACATGTCCGTTGCAACACAAAGCAATTTTATCCGCGTTAGGTGTTGTTGATCCCTCTAATTCCAGGTTGATCACCTTCGACCTGGATCAAGGAGAACCCAGGATGCCATCATCCGTTGCTTTCCAAGTTCTGGTCACGATTCATAATTTGGTTATTCATTGATGCGTTATTGATTAGGGAGAATCCACCTGTGTTATGTCAACCTTTGTGTTGTAGAAAGTTGGATCTCCCACCCTACAACCTTCCTCCACCTCCCTTCGCGCCTATGACACCCGCTTTGCTCAACCCTAGGGTGTTCTCATGAATGTCCCGGTTGAGTTATTCGGAAAGATAATGTTGATTGACATTGAGGTTTTCAGTGCCCAACTCGATTACAAGCTCCTCCCAGGACATAGTTACATGTATGCAATGTGAGTCGTTTCCTCTACCATCTTTCAAATGTTGATGTTCCCTCATGATGGGAAAATCATGACCATTGACCAACTGACATACTATGATACGAAGGGGCCAGCCACACCGAAACACATCCTTCCCACTATCGACACTACCATCGACAGCGTGTCCATTCCATCCTTGTCTATCGTTGGCTCAGGATTTTTTTCCAACACTCCTATGACAGAAATGTTTTTGTCCTTACCACCTCTGCCTTCATTGACTGATATATCGGATCTGTGCACTATCACATCCGGTAATGTTCCTACCTCTTCGCAACCTCAGTCACAACCTCAACCATAATCCTCCGATAATTATTGGGGTTCATTCCTGGTACACATGGTTCCCTTCCTTTTTCCACCATCTGGAATTGTGAGCAAGCCTGTCATGGCTACTCTCAATTTGCCTAATTTCATGTTGGGAATTCCTGTGTGGTACCTCGAGCCACCTACTCCATGCCCAAACCCCCAGGTCGTGTTGACTCCCATCCAACCTATTGAGATGATGTCACACCCACCCCCCACTCCACCAAATACCACTCCTATCTCTACTCCACTCCTGCCCCTCCTCCTCCAAAGAAGGTTGGGGAAAGGTAGCCAAAACTACGATAGAATCACATCCGAATCCTACTTGTTCTTTGTGCGATGTTCAAGGGCATGCGACAAAAAACTGCCCTGATTTTCCTCTCATTGACACCCACATGGACACTATAGATGAGACCAATGATGCCCCAATAGTCACTGTCCAAGATCCACCAATGGTTAGGAATAAGTCATTGCGAACCAACCACCCTTGTGCGGTTTGTGGCATATATGGTCATTATTCTCACCATTTCCCTAACTTACCCTAATATAGGTCACTCCTCTGTGACTTTCGGAAACACTCCCGTGAGTATAACGTTATTGTCCTTGAGGAGATCCACCCCATGATTTGTTCCTCGGACACCACAAACACCATCTTCACAATCTCGAGTTCTAGTACTCCTTCTGTCTCCTCGGTCATGGATGATCCATCTGATCTATCCACGCACTGTTTTCATAATGACGAGGATATCCTTGAATCCCTTTCGACTCTTGAGTTTCCTTTGGATTATATTCACCATCGCTCCTATTTCATCCCCGATGAGCCTTCCTTGTTGTCAGACCAATACTCGGTCGAAGCGAAAGACTTCATCCATGGACAGGTATACTGGTTCAAGAACCCAATTCTGGCTCCTGGCACATTTGAAGAGAGAAATGTGGCCAAAATTTCTCCAGCCACTAAGGTCAATATATCAACCAAACCTGACGTAGTTGAATATGTTACACTTAGAGAATATTTATTCCCTGAAGAGGTCGCTTCCTACAAAGCACTTTGTTAGGAGTTCTGTGATATTTTCACTTGATCATATACCGAGATGCCCAGGATTGATCCATCTATCATCGAACATCGTATTGACACAGGCCTGAGGTTGTGCCTATTTGTCATAAGCAACAACCTATTCACCCGTCAAAGGAGCCCACCATAAAAGCCGAGACCGAGAAGCTTCGCAAGACAGGTTTCATTTACCCCATTATGTATACCACTTGGGTTTCCAATCATGTTCCCGTCAGCAAAAAGAAGGGTACCATTCGCGTCTATACTGAATTCCGTGAATTGAATTTGGCATGTCCCAAAGACAACTTCCCTACTCCATTCATTGACCAAATCATTGATGGTTGTGCCAGCCACAAAGTATTTTCTTTCATGGATGGTTTTTTCGGTTATAAACAAATTCAAATCCGGAAAGAGGAGTAGTACAAAATTGCTTTCACAACCCCCTGGAGCACATTTGCATATCATGTGATGTCATTTGGTCTTAAAAATGCTGGAGTGACTATTTCGCAAGCCATAGCATCCTGTTTCCATGACCTTATCCACATTATCTTGGTCTACCTAGCCGACCTCAGAGTCGCTCTTGGAAGCATTCACAACATTTAGAGGACTTACGCTAAGTCTTCTTGCGATGTCACAAATATAACGTTCGCTTGAACCCTCTCAAGTGTGTGTTTTGTGTCCCTGCAGGGCATTTACTCGGTTTCATCGTATCTCACAAAGGGATCGTAGTGGATCCATTGGAGGTTCAATCCATTCTAAATCGCCCCCCATGTACTTTACGCCAGGTGCAAAGTCTCCAAGGCAAGGCCAATTGCCTTTGTCGAAGGTTCTATTCCTAAAATCAGCCACCATGAGCATACTTGTGTCATAGTTTTTATTTTTTGGTTTGCATCATTATTGTCATGAGTCTCATAGTTTGTTTCCTTGGTTGTTCCAGATGGATCCTACCTCACCTCGTTACGGTGTTTTTTCTAATTAAGCAAGTAGATGGTATCCTAATCTCGCCTCAGCTGCATGGGTGATTTATTCCTTGTCACATGAGTTGATTCATATCGACGGAATTTGTGTTGGTATTGCTACCAACAACCAGGATGAGTACGATGGTGTCACCGGTCTCCCAACTGATTCCCTCCACTTGGGTATTCGTCACTTTGATGTCTTCCTAGACTCCCAGGTGCTTGTCTCCTAGTTGAATAACTGCTACCGGGTACATGATCCTTGTCTCTTTAGAAAGTTACTACACACTAGACACTTGGTTAGACATTTTAAATCCATTTCATTCATACATGTTCCCATAAGTCTCAATAATGTAGTAGACCAAATGGGTAATGATGTTCTAGAGTGGCACATCCATCATCGCATATAAGAAATAAACTGCATCATGCATCATCATATAGTCATGCATACATATGCTATATACATCATATAAGCATCATCATCATCATATAAAAAGACTCATAAAAACATATAAAAAGTGCATCCACGTGCATATATATATCATGTCATAATGTTTAGTACAAAATGAGAAGCTACACAAGCTTTCTTTGTTGATCATACATATAGTACAAACTAGCTGTTAGTCAGATTTGTCCTTGTACATTGTGTCCTCCTCAGTGTCCTTGTCCTCCTCATCAGAGTCCTCTCCTCCTCTACAGGCACATCACTTTGTGCCACAGCTCTGACATACTCAGCAGTGACTACGATCCTCCTCATCAGGGGGATCCACTCTGGAGGAGCCCTATAACACATGGCGATCAAATCATCATCGACATGCTTCCACCCATCAATGGTGACCTCCTCCAGTAAGCGCTCAACGTCGAGTCATAGTGAGTCTAGTGCACTCCAGCGCCTCCTGTTCCCATGAACAAGTGGATCCAGGCCCTCCACTCTACCCCTACACCTCTGATCCCTGTTGGAGGACATGGCCTGATGTCTGCACATGCACATAGTATGTCGTCAATATCTATCACACACATAAACTAGCTACCACAAATCTAATAAACTATATATGAATGCAACCAAATAAAGCATCATGTATATGTACCATCAGGGCCCCGGGCCTATCCTGGAGGACGAGGCATCTCAGGATACCCCCGGTAATCCATACCAGCATACAGATAGTCCTCTATCAGGACTAGTAGTTGTTGCCACTATGTGAAGAGCTCCCAAGTGAAGAACCAGCCCACTAAGTCTCCTCCCTCCCTGATCATCATCTTGCTCCACCTCCTCATGCGAATCTTACAAGGTCCTCCCTCATGCATCGCCAGATCCAGTCGTAGTGTAGGCAGTTGCTCAAAGAATAATGATTACAGGAACAAGGGGAAACATAAATCCCCTCCCAATAAACTAGCATGGTTCAACCCATGCCGAACCTGAGTCAAGAACATCTGGGCCCACCCAAAGTAGGCACCCCTCAGCACATGCTCCACCATTTGGAGCTGACCACCGAAGATCTTGTGAGGTCCCGATGATCCCAGTATATGCAACACCATTGCTGCTATCACCCGAGTTTGAAGAATCTCAATGTCGCACACCAGTATGTACGATGAGTGCACCGATGCTGATGCATAGCAATTTCAATCGCAGAGTTCGTCCAGTGACACCCCATGTGTGAACTTTGGCGTAGTGTCGTTGATCACTCCCAACACTGGGATTCAAGTCAAAAAGTACACATCAGGGAGCGTGATCTCAATCCGCTCCCCCTAGATGATAAAACACTATGTCTCTCGGTCCTAGAAGCTCATCAGCTTGTCCAACAATAGGTTTGTTGAACATATAAGTGGGATCTAGAATAAATTCTATAACCCACACTGAGCAAGAAAATCGTGCACTACACGGTGATTCTACACCTCCCCTTGGAGGTTACCAATGTCTCGCTCCCTCCATGCCACCCAAGGAATCCTGCACATACAAACAGTCCCTGCCAGGTCTAGTCACACAAAAAAACTCATTATGGGTGAATTCGCTCCTGTTCGGCCCTTTTGTGTGACCCAAGTCACTCAAAAAACATGGACAGGAGCAACTGGGTCTCTTTTATCCCCTGAACAGGTGCGACCTAAGTCGTGCCTGTCTCTCCGACAAGTGCGACCGGGTCATTCTTGTCAGTTCGATAAGAGTGACCTGGGTCACTCCTTTTCCCTTGAAAAGTGTGACCCGGCCCCGAGAACCCTTTTGGCTCGGCCATGGCCCTAGAGTGAGGAAAAACACAACGTAATCCAGTGAAAAAGATGGGTTTGCTGAGAGCTCTTACCTGCAAGTCACAGCTCAGAAAACTGCTGGTCCAAATGGAAGAAAACAATAGTTGTGTTCAGGGGTCCTCCACTTTAACTCAACACTGAACAGTAAAAATGACACATGTCATGTGCCCCCCCCCCCCTTGTTTATAGGCCTCCATTTGGTCTAGTTCTTCTTTCGTGCACCACGGAGTCATCCAGTGTTCGTTTGAGACGTCGTTCACACCATCAGGTTCGGTTTTCTGTCCTCTATCTTTTGGTGAGACCCATTTCTTGAGCTTCCCATGGAATTTTCAGCCATTTTCCTGGAATTCACCTCGATTTGTGTTCCATCATGCAAATCACCCCACACATGTACTGGCATGTTCACGAGCCATCCGCTCTATCCATACTGCATAGTTGGCCTTATTTTACCAACATCCATCATCCCGCAAGGAGGCCCCACTAGTGTTCCTTAGTTATTACTGTCGCCCATGTTCACAACATAACCTCTTTCCATACATCGAACACTTCCTCCTTGCATGATTGACCATTACAGAGTTTTTGTTAAGATCTTTTCTGACTCCTAAAAGAATGAAAAGATTGTCGAGCATGCTTGCTTCCTTTCACGCTCATTAAAGTATTTGAAAGGGTGTCTATGTGGCCTTGTTTATTTCCTTTTTCAGACTTTATAAACTATTATAAGAAAATGATCACTCTAGCACTTTCCAACTATGAACGTTTCCCTTTGTATCATTTTATCCTTTCTCAAACATGGGGACTGTACTTTACGAAAATGCTCATTACGGGTTGTCTTTAAGCTCTTTTCCAGCCCTCTCATAAAGAAAAGATTGCCAATAAAACTTGGTTTCATTCATGCTCGGAAAATTATTTAAACGGTTGTCCAGACAGTATAGTTTTCTCGATTGGATTACCAATGGTAAAGAAGTCTCCCTTCCCCAAAAGGTTGGGAGAGCTCTCCTTTGTATACTTTTATCCTTTTTCGGGCTTAGGAGACTATTAACGGAAAAGAGATCACACTGGATTCTTCTTCCTATTTTCAGAGTCTCTAAAAATGAAAACACCATCGAGCATTTACTTTCTTGGGCTCGCTAAAAATCCACAAGATCGTATCATATAGAGCTTACTTCTATCCCTTCTTCGTGCTTCTTAAACTATGAAGAAGGACCAAGCGGTGTATTTAGGCACCACTACTTTTGATATCACATTGTGGCATATCCCCCCCCATAGGGTCGCATTTGTTCAGAGTATTTTGCGATGAGTCTTCCTTCGATCCCCTGGATATTCCTATTCTAGTTACCTCCCTCAGTATTTCTGATTTGTAGTTATCTTCCCAGTATTACAGCTATGATCCCTCTCCCATGAGTCAGTTTCATTTGCTGCCAGGTCAGCCCTGCCGTAATACTCTGAACAAAGGAAGTTTGAGTCCCTCGTACTCGCTTGCCCCCTTTCCCCCATTTAGTGTGTCAGTCCCCATATTATTTCACATCTTTGTTTATCCCCTTCGTGATTCTAGTCAAGGACACATCATTGCCTTGATTAGTTGCAGGTTTCCCTCTATCGACACCAGCACATCTATTCCAGAGGATAGACCCAGAGGTCCCTGTATCCTAGTTTCATCCACCTCATTGATGAGTTCCTTGGACCACTTGAGAGGAGTCATTAGTTCCTTTCGGGTTGGTTGTGTCTCACGTGCTCGACTTCAGCTACATCATCTCACTGTTGAGACTCGTATAGGGTATTGGTTCATTCATTATTTGGTCGAAGACCTTGGTTGTCACCTGAATCTGGCACATTGGTGAGTCCACCATGGGACCCATATAGTTTCATGTCCCTTGTAATTTTTGGGTTGCATTGGCGATAGTGTTCAGAATCCCCTAGTGTTGTGCTTCCATGTATCTCCAGTACTTGAGGCTATATATTGTACCACTGAGATTCTAAGTCTCAGTCATTGAGTCCATCCAGTTATGTACCCTTCCATATACAACAGAGCATCATATTCCCACCATATTTCCCTCATTTATGACCTTCACAATTGTATTTCCACGAAAAATGGTCCAAAATAGCATTATTCCTTCCCACAAATGAAGGGATGATGAGCATTTATGATGATTTATCCCCACTCTCTCCCAAAAGGGGCCAAAAACCCTAAAAATAAGAATGGATAAAAATACCATAGATAAATACCATGGAAAATAAAATACCACGGGTCATTACCTTGGGTCAAAAAACCCTAAGAGTGTACTATAAATACATTGTGAATGACTCCTCCAAAAGACTTTTGGGTCACTTTTTGGCTTTTTTCCATCAGTCACATCACATACTTTCCCTTCCATATTTCACCATGCCATTTCCTTCAGTGTATGTGGAGTTCACTCTATACCCATTTGGATCAATTCCCCTCACTTGAAAACCAGTTGTGGACGAGATTGGAGAACCAAACCATGGAGCTGCAGAACCACTTCCAAGGACGACTACGGTGGCCCATTTCATAAAGTTGTGTCTATTTTATTTTCTGCATTAGTTAGTTTCTATATATGTTAAAAACCCTTAAAAATATTTGTTGTTATCATTTTATTTTGTTTATTTTTGAATTCTTCCTTCTGCTCTGGACGAGCTAAGGTTGGTGTATTTGCACGTAGATGGGTAGAAATCCCCACTATAGCTTCCATAGTTGGCAGCGCTTCTAACTCAGAGCACCCATGAACATGTAGGATTCAAATCTTTTCCCATTGCAACAACCCCAGTAAGCTCTTCAACTTCAGGCATCTAAGTGCTTAAAACTCCTCCAAAATTACCAATGTATCTATACTTGGCAACGCTTCTGACTGAGAGCACCCTGAACATGTAGGATTATAAGCTTTTCCCATTGCACCAACTCGTGTATTGTATTTAGCTTCACATAGGCAGATGTGTAAAACTCCTACAAAAATACCAATATTACCATACTTGGCCGCACTTCTAAGGCAACAAACCCATAAAAACTTACCAGTAGAAGCTTTGTACAATACCTCAACCTGTGTATGCTCTTAAACTTCACAAAGTTCTAGGCCAACCAAAATCCAATTGGCACTCACGAGTGTTCACTATTCTTCTACTCAACAAGAAGACGTCATTATTCAATCAACTAGAGCATTATCCAACTCAAACCTGGAATTATTTCTTGTAACTCTTGACTCTTTTCCTCAATCTATAGCTACACCTAATAACTATCATTCACATTGCATGTTTTGTATGTATCCTCAAGACCATGCCCAACTAAAATCATCAAAACCTAAATGGATCTGGTAGAGAAGAGTCCATACAAGTTCCAGGAACCTACGACAGTGGGTTAGATATTCCATTTGAAAGGAAGTATACTATTGAACAAAGAAATATTTCAAGAGATTCAAGTCAATGAGGAAATTCCATGTCTCCAGTGATCAAATGAATATGTTCCTTCTAGAATAATCATGTCAAGTACGTCTACATACCATGGAATATTTGGTCTCCTGCAATAAATCGGCATTCGGAAGTAGCTTAGCTTCAGAGTCCCATTGTCAAATTGCATAGGTAGTGTGACATTGCTACACGTCTTAATTTTGAAAGTTACAAATTATAAAGGTAGTGTGCCGTTACTATACTTCTTAATTTTGAGAATGTCACAATCTAATTGTATATGTAGTTTACCATTTCTATATTCTATAAGCTACTACTCACAAGCTAAATCTCAATGCATACTCTTTATTTGAGTTTTATGTTATTTGTGTTTTGTTAATTGTTTCAGACAATATTTTAATGATTATTATTAACAAAAATTTTGATATATGTTTTTCTACATTTAGAACGGAACTATAATAAGCTCATACTAAGTTGTGAACAGAACGGAACTAATTTGGCTTTATCCAAAAATAGCTATTTCCCTCATTTAACTCATCATAAGGGCTTCCCCAAAAAGCTGAACTCACCTTTCATTTTCGGTTTATTCTTCGACAAAGAAAGAGAGAAGCAACATGATCTGCACCTATTATTCCTCCATGTAAGCCTCATTGAGATAGGTTATATATCAACGTACTTGGTATAGATAAAATATTTCATGTATATATTTTAAAGGCAATTTGATTTCTTTTTGGAGATTATGTAGTTACTAGAATTTGCACCGAGAGGTGCAAAGGAATGTTGAGAGGGTAAAAATATTGAGTCTTTTCACAACTGAATGAATTACCTTGGGAGACTGGAAATTATATTTTAATAATACTTTTGTGGGTACTACTGACCTGACTTACAGCTGAGGTTTTAACTCAAGACATTCATGACTAAATACATCAATGACATTCCCGATCAGAGGATCAAAATCTCTCTCTCCCCCTGCTCTCTCCCCGCCCTCTCCCCCCTCTCTTTCCCTCCTCCCCCTCTCTCTCCCCCTCAGCCCCTGACCGCCCATCTCTCTCTCCCTCCCCTACCCCTCTCCCCCTCCTCCTCCCCCTCTCTGTCTCTCTCTCCCCGTCTCCCCCTCCCTCTCCCTTTTCCTTTCATATCCACCCTCTCTCTCTCTCTCTCTCTCACACACACACACACACACACACACACACACACACAATCCAAAAGGTTTACTAACAGGTTTTCTAAGAGGCTTAGCAGGATTTAGAGCATTTTTTTGCCGTTTTCTTTTTTTCCCCGCTCTCAGCTTCGTCCTTTCTCTTAGTTGCCAATACTCCCAGAATATTTTTTCTATCTCTAGGCATGATTGCAGAACTGTAAGATCCTATAAATACCAACAAATGAATTCTAGTTCTCAGCTCAATTCCTCCTCGATCCTTTAAGATCCTGTAAATTTTTATTTTCGATTCGAATTGTGGAAGTTGGGTCCTCGTTGATTGAATCCCTATTTTTTATCATTAAATGTACTAATACTTCTCTTGAATTTAGTCTTTAACTTTAATACCATTTATTAAACTATTAAATTATTTAGTCAATTTATCCAAACAAAAATAAAATTTAATTTTTAAAATAAGAGATACAAGATTAAGATAAATAATATAATGTAGTAATTAAAATCATTAAAATGATTATACTTTGACTTATACCAAATATCTAAATATATTTTTGAATCATAAAATCAAAACGATAATAATTAATACTATTTTTAGCTATAAATGAATTAACGCTCAAAAATTATTATCCATATATACAAATTCCATCCACATATTTTATAAAAAAAAAGAATTTATATTTGTGATCACTTAAATGGTTTTAAAACGGATAAATGGTGAAGAATCTCTATTTGTCATCATTGAAATGGTTTTTTAATCATTGAACGATAGAAATGTTCATGCTGGAAATTGAAATGTTTAAAAATTCTTTGTGTAGTTACATCAATTCACGTAGCTATTCCATCATTTTGCACAACTTAGCACACTATGAATACGATTTCTCTGAGGCGATTTGCAGTTTTCTCATCAATTTAGTATAGTTACATCAATTCATGTAGGATATTCCATCATTTTGTAGAGCTTAGCGCACTGTCACGTCCCCACCCTTCAACCAGAGAGAGGACGTGACTATGCCGCTATAAATCCAAGAAAACTAGCCCCATGAACATGATATAAAATGCATTGAACTTAAAAGCATACATAGCTACATAAACCAATAACACACAGCGGAAGGAAAACACATTCCATTGAATCATTCAACATGTTCATATTATTTCATAAACAAATACAGTTGTGGAGATAAAATACAAGAATACTTATCTTGAGAAGAAGCTTCCCGACAACTAGCTATGTCACAGCAACATTCCACCCAACCATAGGCCAGTGTGCTCCTTACTCTCTCAGCATCACTGCCACCCGCGAGCTGGGCATGATTTCCATAGGGAACTAGGGGACTTAGACGTACACACAGCAAGTACAAACACCCACTGTCAAGTCAATAACCACATCCAAACACAGTCAGACCACTAACAGATGGATTCTTGGACTTACTCAGCCAAGCCAACACCGGGCTGCTCTACACAGCAAAATGTAGGTTTTGGGTATGAATCAAAATAGTTTTGGCAACAAAACCAATTGCCAACATGGGTGAAAACAACCCCCTAACAACTAATTCGATTTCCAAGGACGTTTTGGCCCTAACATGGCCAAAACGGACTGAACAACACCCAAGAAAATCATGGGTCTCTTCTCCCACTCCCTGGGAAATCAATACAACAGATTTCCCTAACCGGGTGATGCAAAACAACAAGGAAAATGCCAAGGAAGACTCCCAGCCACTGAGCCTTTCCCAATCGACTTCCCAGACATGGGAAACCTCCAGAAATCTGCAAAAATGTGAATGGTAAAAATGGATTGCTTCCCCCGAATGGAATTCCTACGTGAGGAAAATCAGCTGCATGCGTGCATGGGAGAAAAATGCATGCACGTGAGTGCAATTGTGGTTTCTCTCCTCCACGTGAGGGAAAAATGGGTTGCAACTTCCTCTGTGAGTGAAGAATGCGGCTCCCTTCCTCCACATGAGGGTAATTGGGTGAGAGATATCCCTTTGGAAAGCATGGGGTCAAAGTTTGACAACCCTGCCAGGACTGACGGCTGCCCATACTCCCCTTTCCCCAAGGCAATAACTGCCCAACTACTCCTTGGAGACTTAAGTGGTTGGTTGAATAAGACAAGAAAAGTGGTTGGTAGCTGATGGATTCTCCTTTTGACACTTGGCTTCTCCCCATTGGCTCAAGGTTAAACATCCCCCCCTTATGCTTAGGAAATCATGCCCCCATTTCTTTAATGTTGCATTGACATAGCTAGTTGTGGGTATTTAATTAAATTGCATTAGAGGAAATTTCAACTCAAAATTGGCCTCCTAAAAAGAATTAATAAAATAATAGTTAAAATAATAAAATAATATTTATTAATTTTGGAGGAAGAAAAAAAAAATATTTTTTTTGTTTGTATTTTTGACATATCTCCCTGTGTTTTTACTCAAATTTCAATCGGGAGAGCTTGTTGGATGCGGAATTAAATTCCGCATCCAACGAGTACCCACTCGGCATACTTTTGATGGACCCCGCTACCCCAGAAACAAGAAATACCTGAAAAAATGTATCACATTTTTTCAGGTATTTCTT
>LPNX010012584.1:74021-89021 GCA_001517045.1 Pseudotsuga menziesii
GTTTGAGTTGAAATTTCCTCTAATGCATATTTACATGATGTCCAAAATTATAATGTGTCGGTTAGCACAAAATACCATCGGCATCGATTTTAATCGCTGAAACATAAAACGATAAATCAATGGTGGGGATTTTTCCTTTAGCTCCACACCATGATTAATTACAATATTTACATCATATATATTTGATGCAAACGGGGTCAAAACTGGGGTGTTACATGCACCATGAATACGCTTTGTCTGAGGCGATGTGCGTAAAATAGAAAGTGGATGAAAAGAAAAATTACGAAAAGAAAAATCAAAGTTCCGATTTCCGCATTCCGCAATGCAGAAAGCGGAAATCGGAAAATAAGATAAAAAAAATATGAGACAAAGACTTTTCTGATTTCCACATTCCGCACTGTAGAAAGCGGAAGTCAGAAATACAGAAAGTTTTATTACAAACTTGTAACTTCCGATGTCCGTGTTCCGCACTGTGGAAAGCAGAAGTTGGGAATGGATTTCCTTGATGACTTGAAAAAAAATGGATCCCCGCTTTCTACACTGTGGAAATCAGATTCTATTAAGTGAAATGTTCATGCTTCTGCAGATGCTTCATTCAGTTGCAAAAAGACTCAATATTTTTACCCTCTCGGCGTTACCAAAATACTAGTATTGTCCGTTTACCAGAGTACCTAGGGCTTCTGCAGAGATATTGTCCGAGTAAAATAAAAGTAAAAACTGGCTAATCCGACTTGATTAACTCTGCCGAGAATAATTCAGGCGGTTCAAATAAGTGTTAATTGCATAGAAGAATTTAGGCAGTGCAGATAAGTGTTAAATGTAGAGAAGAATTCAGCCCATACAAATAATTCAGGTAGTGAAACAAATCATCTAGGTAGTTTTGCATTCGATGCCTGGATCTTGATTATAAAAAAGAGGCATCTGTAAATTCGTAACAATGATATCAATTCCATGACATTGTAGGATTTGATAAATATTCCAATGCACTAATATGTGGGCTTATCATGTTTAATGTTGTAATATGCATGCTTATCATGTTTAATGTGTATGCGTAGATTCAGTTTTTAATATGAATGGTTTTTTATTCCAATATCTTGTTCAACAAACATTGGGATAGGGATCCAACCATTGAATTAAACTCTCAATTAAGGTTTTCTCAAAACTATGCCATAATAACAATTATATTGCATACACGCTATCATTTCCAATTTCTTCTATGTATTTCAATGGTATTTCCGCACAGTTTTATCTGTGCTAAAATTACCATTTAAATTAAATGTTTTCTAATAAATTCTTTGATGCAGGAAAGAAAACAAAATTATTTTGAATTGAAATATTTTCAAATATGGATTTTTTAGGTATCACGATTAGTAATATTTATTTAATTTTTACCATAAATAAAACTTCATTTTAGATGAGTTTTGTTCTTCATATAGGTTCCATGCATAAATGTTGTAGCTTGCTTCAACATATTTCTTCTAACATGCTTAACATAAAATAGTGTTTTTTAAATTTATATTTATTAAATTTATGGTATTCACTTTACATTTCTGGAATCTAAATCTCCATGCAAGAGGTAGGTCTCTTTCTGAACTCCAAATCTAGGTCAACTGAAAGGTAATATATATATATTGTGGCCTAAATGTTTTAATGATTTTGAATACAATATAATTTTTTTTAAACATTTTATACTACCCATAATTTTAAGGATTTTAAATATTATATAATTTTTCTAAAACATTTTATATTACCCATTTTTTAAGATTTAGAATGAGTTGAATTTAATTTCTTGTGAAGTTTGAACATTTAAGTACAGGTTGAATACATGGGTAAAATAAAAATCAATATATCTCACTGAGAAACAGGTCTTCCCCACTCTCACGTCTTCCCGATTTTCGATTTTCAGTTTGGATTGCGGAAGTCGGGTCCTAGACTTATCAAAGAGGGTTCTGACACTTTCACGCTTTTGCGGTTTTCGATTTCTGGTTCGGGATACGGAGTTCAGATTCCAGACTTTTAAAACATACAATTCTTCACTTTCCCGGGTTTCGCACTCCATTCTTCCGCACTGTCGATTCTAGTAGATTCGTCCTCGATCGATGATCTATTTCCAACTGCAAATCATGATCTAAATATTTCAGGGTTAAACTTTTAATCTAAATCTATTTGTATCATTTAATTATCTTATTTTAGAATATAAATAAAAAAAACAATTTATACACTATATCACTCATGGATTTATATGAACCTCTCAAAATAACTTTGTTGTCTTCGCTATTTTAAATAATTCTTAAAAATAAGAACAAAACATTACAAAATATTTCATCAAAATTTATTAAACACGGTTAAAAAAACATCTGGCTTTTACAAATTCAAAATACAAATGCACACTTCGTAAAAATTGGAGAGGAAGTTGATTGAATCTCTAATTTTTATTATTAAATGTACTAATACTTCTCTTGAATTTAGTCTTTAACTTTAATACCATTTACTAAAATATTAAATTATTTAGTTAATTTATCCAAACAAAAATAAAATTTAATTTTTAAAATAAGAAATACAAGATTAAGATAAATAATATAATGTAGTAATTAAATGATTAAAATGATTATACTTTGATCTACACAAAATCTCTAAATTGAGAACAGGGAGATGATGAATCTTAAAGGAGAAATGTGATACCGAGTATTGTCCATTTGTTACTGTAACTTTTGTTTGTCTTACGGTTCCTATTTTCAATGAAGAAGGCGTCTTCTTTCCACACTTCTGCACCTGTATTTCCACATTGGCACTTCAGAAATCGGCTGAATAGCTTCTAAAATAGGTATTCCGCACTATCACACCTTTTTCGATTTTCAATTTCCAGTTCGGATTGCGGAACTTGGATCCTCGACTTAGGAAACAGGGTTCCCACACTTTCACACAATCCGATTTCTGGTTCGGATTATGGAAGTCAGGTCCTCGTTCATTGAATCTCTAGATAGATAGTTATGGAAAGTGTGAGAAACTGTACAAAGAAGTGGCCGAATCTACACCAGGAAGCAAGTCAATACGGTATAGCGGTATATGGCTGATTTTCTCAGTTTATTCATCTTCCTATGAGAGATCGAGGAAGTATTTTATTACAGGATTCTAAAGAGGTGATTCGGTTTTCGTTAGTAGCCTTTATTGGATTTCAATTTTAGCGCCTATAAACATATGGTACTGCTTACAATGCAATAGTATACAGGGCTTGCATCATGCATGGTTGCAGTATAATGTGGTGGTCTATAAATATAAATAAATATGCCATTATTCCAAATGGATTGGAATTTCTATAATAAAATAATATTCTTATGCAGTCGTAGAACTTATTCCAAAAGCAAAGGAAAAAGATGGATGCCATTTTTTTTAATACAAATGAATTTCCTATAATTAGAGAGCTCACTATTGTTCCGCAATTGCGTTAGGTACAAACTATATGGAATCTGATATTATTTTTCATTATTATTCCATTGGAGTGATGGTTTAACTGTATAAACCTACAATGGTCAGCTCATAACTATGTAAGGTAGCGGTGAGAACAGCTATGGTATTAGTTAGCCGGCGCCATCTTGGTTTTTAGTTCAAGGTTGTACGATTTTCTTGATCTACCTCATAGTGTCTGATTGATTGTTTCGAGGGAAAAGGTAGAGGGAGGCAAAAATGGTGAGAGGAAAGACCCAGATGAAGAGAATCGAGAACGCGACTAGTAGGCAGGTTAGGTTTTCTAAAATAGTAGGCATGTTACATAAAATAGTGTTTTTTAAATTTAAATTTATTAAATTTCTGGTATTCACTTTACATTTCTAGAATCTCAATGTCCATGCAAGAGGTAGGTCTCTTTTTGAACTCCAAATCTATGCCAACTGTAAGGTCATCTATATAGATTGTGGCCTAACTTTTTTAATGATTTTGAATACCATATAATTTTTCTAAAACATTTTATACTACCAATTTTTTCAAGATTTAGAATGAGTTGAATTTACTTTCTTGTGAATTTTGAGCATTTAAGTATAGGTTGAATAGATGGGTAAAATAAAAATCAATATATCTCAATGAGAAACAGGTCTTTCACACTCTCACATCTTCCTGATTTCTAATTTCAGGTTCATATTGTGGAAGTCGGCTCTTCGACCTACAAAACAGGGTTCCCTCACTTTCACTATTTTCTAGTTCCGATTTCTGGTTCGAGATGCGGAGGTCAGCTTTCAAAATTTTGAAACTTGCAATTATTCACTTTCTTGGGTTCCGCACTCCGCTCTTCTGCACCGTCGATTCTAGCGGATTCATCCTCGATCATTGATCTGTTTCCAACTGCGGATCACAACCTAAATATTTCAGGGTTAAAATGTTAATCTAAATATATTTTTATCATTTAATTATCTTATTTTAGAATACAAATAAAAAGATAATTTATACACTATAGCACTCATGGATTTATATGAACCTCTCAAAATAACTTTGTTTTCTTAGCTATTTTAAATAATTCTTAAAAATAAGAAAAAAACATCACAAAATATTTCATCAAAATTTATTAACACAGTTAAAAAAAACATCCGGATTTTACAAATTCAAAATACAATGCACACTTCGTAAAAATTGGAGAGGACGTTGATTGAATCTCTAATTTTATCATTAAATGTACTAATACTTCTCTTGAATTTAGTCTTTAACTTTAATACCATTTATTAAATTATTTAGTTAACTTATTCAAAAATAAATAAAATGTAATTTTTAAAATAAGAAATACAAGATTAAGATAAATAATATAATATAGTAATTAAAATCATTAAAATGGTTATACTTTGACCTATACAAAATCTCTAAAATGAGAATAGGGAGAGAAGAATCTCAAAGGAGAAACGTGATACGCAGTATTGTCCGTTTGTTACTGTAATTTGTGTTTGTCTTACAGTTCCTATTTTCAATGAAGAGGAAGTCTTCTTTCCACATTTTTGCACCCGTATTTCTGCATCGGCACTTCAAAAATCGGCTTAATAACTTCCGAAATAGGTCTTCCGCACTCTCACACCTTTTCGATTTCCGATTTCCGGTTCAGATTGCGAAACTCAGCTCCTTGAATTACGAAACAGGGTTCCCGCACTTTCACACAATCCGATTTTCGATTTTCGGTTCAAATTGTGGAAGTTGGGTCCTCATTGATTGAATATCTAGATAGATAGTTATGGAAAGTGTGAGAAACTGTACGAAGAAGTGACCGAATCCGTAGCAGGCACCAGGTCAGTACACTATAGCAGTATATGGCTGATTTTCTCGGTTTATTCTTCTTCCTATGAGAGATCGCGAAAGTATTTTATTGCAGGATTCTAAAGAGCTGGTTCAGTTTTCATTGGCAGCCATTATTGGGTTTCAATTTTAGCACCTGTAAACATATGGTACTTCTTACAGTGCAATAGTATACAGGGCTTGCATCATGCATGGTTGTAGTATAATGTGGTGGTCTATAAATATAAATAAATATGCCATTATTCCAAATGGATTGCAATTTCTATAATAAAATAATATGCTTTTGCAGTTGTAGAACTTATTCCAAAAGAAAAGGAAAAATATGGATGCCATTTTTTTTAATATAAATGAATTTCATGTAATTAGAGAAATCACTATTGTTTTGCAGTAGTGTTAGGTACAGACTATATGTAATCTCATATCATTTTTCATTATTATTCCATCAAAGTGACGGTTTAACTGTATAAATCATCAATGGGTCGCTCATAACTATGTAAGGTAGCAATGAGAAAAGATTTGGTATTAGTTAGTTGACACCATCTTGGTTTTTAGTTCAAAGTTGTGCGATTTTCTTGATCTACTTGAGAGTCTCTGATTGATTGTTTCGAGGGAAAAGCTAGAGGGAGGCGAAAATGGTGAGAGGAAAGACCCAGATGAAGAGAATCAAGAACGCGAGCAGTAGGAAGGTTACATTTTCTAAGCGCCGGAATGGGTTGTTGAAGAATGTGTACAATCTTGCGTTTATCTGTGATGTTGAACAAAGTTCGATGATATTGGCAGCAGAAGGACAAGCCGTACAAAACAGAGGCAGACATCAAAACCGATAGAAAAACACCTGTCCATTCATCATTCACTAAGCTGACAAGACAAGTGTCGAAAGGCTATTTGACAGGGAGACGAGGAATCCTCTAAGGCTGCATCTCCATTGTGACATGCCTTTGGCGTAATTATAAAGAGCGTGTACTTTTCTTTTAATTTTTTAGTTTTTTTAGGTTTATGAATAAGTATTTTTAAGTAATTAATTTGTATCAATTTATATAATATTTGTTTTCTTTATTTAAGGTAGTTATATTTAATTATTTTAATATATGAAAAAAATATTAGGTAATAATTGGGTTTTATTTTTGAGTTCTGTTCAATCCTGTGCTACTGAAAAATTCACTTCACAACAGGCACTGAAAAGGCTCTGTGAGAACCCAAAAACCTCTCTCAGTTCACATTGTGTAGGTTAGGGTAGGAATGGGACAGGTAGCAAGCCTGCTTGACTTAAACGATGCAGTAATAAAGGGTCAGGATGCCAATGGATGTAGCTAGTTGGGGTCGGGCTCAGCAGGAGATTCATGGTTAAGTAGCTCGTATCTCCTACCCAAAATATATATTTTGATTTTGGATTCCTAAATTTATAAATATATAAACTAGCAATTTCTCCAAAGAGGTGCAATAATATGCCGACAAGTTATTGTTGGAGGGTGAAATAGTTGAAAATCAGGAAACTATAATCAATTTGATGTTTTGGGGAAAAAACCCAAAAGAAAGTGCATGAAGTAAATTTTTCTCTAGGTGTAGACCTAGGGTATTACCTTGATTACCTCACAAAGCGACTACCAATTTTGCAGTGAAGGACAAGGAAATGTGAACTTCAAGGATTTTATGTACATAATCATATGAATAATTTATTACCTATTTGCAAATTGGGTGAGTTTGATATGATTTATGTCCTTGCAAAAAATGTGGGATAAATGGATTTAAAATACTTTAGTAATGGAATTGTGCTTATTGGATGTCTTCCTTGCTTAGAATATTCAATATGATACTTGGCATTTAGGTTGGGGAAACCGCAAGACTCTGTCATGAAGACTTTTTCCTGCGGTGTTGAGCCATTGTGTCGCTTGGGGAACGAATTGCTGGGATTCAAGGCTTCCACAGAGATCAATATTGCACCCTATCGAAAATCTGAGAAAGCTACAAAAAATGGCAACACTGTGTGATGGATAAAATACAGGGGAGCTCGCATGCCAGTGGTGGCATTGGGTGTAGGAGGAATGTGACGATGGTGGCTTCATGAGAATGGGTTGTTAAGCCTACCATTAGATGTTGTCATTGTCATTTATTTCTCATTACATCCATTCTGGCCAGAATCCTTAAACACCGGTTTTTTGTCTCGAGAGAAGAGATGAAAGATTCCATGGAAGTTGTGCTGATATTTTTGTTTATTTATTTTCTAACTATGGGTGGGTGGATTTGTGTTGGCTCAAATAATTCTCTATGTTTTGTGAAGGAATTGTTCTTTCTTGTAGGTCGAGAAGATAGTTATCCAAATAGAGGCGAGGAATAATGTCTGAAGATGAATATGAGAGTTCCAATTGGCTGTAGCAATGGGTGAAGTTCATATTCAGCGTCAGTGGAAGCATTCTTCAGTCACCTTCATATCAGAATTAAACTTAGATCAGAAAATTGAATTAAACTTAGATAAGTTGAAAGGTTTTTATCTAAAAAACATAACAAATTATATACATTTATAAATTCCATGCATTGAAAGTATGTTGTAAAATTTCTCATCTTAAAAGACAACCAAGTATTCAATTTCAAATAATATGTTTAGTTTTTATAAATGTATATCTATTGGAATTACAAGCAGATGCAACCATGCGAAACGAGGACACCTTTTCACTTATGATGTTTGAACATAATATATTAATCCCTAGAGAGGTTAAAATGTTTTTTTATCTAAAAAACATGATATATCAAGTTTTAGATAGGTTAGAGGGTTCTTAAATATTGATGAAGTTTGGGGTACAATTAGATAAATTTGATAATATCAAGCTTAAATTTGCAAAATGCAATCTTCTCATTTGTATTTATTATTTTTTTATCTACAATACACATAAACATATATTGAACTTAGTTTTATTATTTTCTAATTAAAAGGTTAATTATATAGAATGTATCTGAGAGTTGGATATACATTATGTTGAATGACATGAAAATTGTTTAATATTTAGTATATGTACTTGAAATGTAAGGATGCTAAAGGGAGTTGAATAATAGAAATGGAATATGGATATTTTTTTTCTCCGTGACTATTGATCTCGGGTTTTATCATAATAGGAAACTCCATTGCATGCTATTATTATTATCAAATGATTTATAAAACATAGTTTTGTTGGATTAGTCAAAATATGTGAATACACCCTCAAATTCTGTTAGTAAAATCAATCCTATTAAATAATTAAACTATTAAATAATTTTAGAGATCCACAATCTGGGAGAATTAGAAATTTTCTTACAAGGTCTTCTATGGATTAAATTGAGCAGATTCAAATCCTTTTCCTAGAGACAAATAGGGGCCCTAGACACATGCCAAGGATTTTGTCATGGCTCTAACTTGCCTGGTCTAAGACCAAGAACCCTAGTATATTATTGAGAGCCCTAGGGTACATGTTAAGAACTTACATTTCCTAGTTAACTGACAAGGAACCCTAGTTAACTGACTAGGGTGCCATCCTCCCAAAGAATGGTTCTCGAAGCTACATTATCTTTAACATCCTTAAGTGCATCGATTACTTCATGATTTCCTCCTTAAACCATTTTTTGAAAACTTGGACTAAAACTAAGAAGCAGTTGAGGGTAGATTTAGACTCATACACAACTTCTTTTAATGCTTTGGTGGAGTTGTCTTTTGTTTAGTGCAGTTCAATTAACTAAAATTCTAAAAACTACTAACTCTGTTGAATCTCATATGGGATGTGAAATTTGGTTTTCAGAATATGAGGTCCAATAAGGTTGGAACCCCTCTAAAATTTAGTAATTATGAATGTTAAGTATGATTAATAGCAAATCATTTAGATTAAGAGATAAGATGGTATAAAAGATGCATCAATTTAACCATTCAATGTTAATATTTAAAAGCATCGAGCATTTACACAGTACTTTTTTTTTCACAAACCCTCATTGGAAATTACCTAAGCGATTTGGCGTGTAAACATTTTTCACAAACCCTCATTGGAAATTTCCCAAGTGATTTGGCTCACAAGAGATGAAGGAATATTGCATTTTCTAGTCAGAATGTCAATCTACTATAAAATTTCGAGAAAAATGTATGAGTAAAATATGTTTGTTGCATAACCATTTTCCCAAGGATTGGCTCATAAAATAAAGTATCTGGATGGTTATTGTTGATTGATTGTTAATATAAGCAATTATAGTGGGGGATTGGTTTCTAGCCTCCCCCATTATATTGGGGAACAAAGATGAATGAATGGTAGAGAATCTATGTTTCCTGTCATGCACAATAGATCAAATGAAATGATTTAGTATGAAACAAAAACATAGAATTGCATAAGCAAATCTCCTAACATCATTCATTTCTACATCATGCTCTATAAATCATTCATTTCCATGAAAAGCTCCATCCATGTGATAGAAAATAGAGGTGGGATTTCTGCCACTAAACCTTCTTTTGGATTTTAAGTGAAGTTAAAAGTGTGGCATTGCCATATTTTCCCAAAAATGAGTTGCTACAACATGTTTAACACAAAATCCCTAAAATGCATTTCTACAAGGAATCCCTAAAATGCATTTGAAAATAAAATACAATTCACAAAAACAAATAATATTGACCTCATGTGCTATTTCAAAAGCTATTTAAATTGTAATCCATGATGATCTTCTTTGACCTCCTTAACATGAAATTGAGGTGCTTCCCAAAGAGCATAAACTATCTAGTTCATTTGTATCTTCAACACCTCCTCGCGTGTATTCCAACAAGTTTACCCACAAGGGTTGGGGGTTCAACCCTAATGTTTAAGGTATTAAGTTTGAAAGCATTGGATCTGAGATTATTGCTCCAGGAAGTCATCATTTCATTCGAATCCAATGTAGAATAAATTATCCTTAGAATGAACCTCGAATAATCACCATTCGAGCAACTATCATGCCATTGCCTAAGGGGTTTGTTAAAAATGTATGAGTAAAATATGTTTGTTGCATAACCATTTGTCCAAGGATCAGCTCATAAAATAAAGTATCTTAATGGTTATTGTTGATTGATTGTTAATATAAGCAATTATAGTGGGGGATTGGTTTCTGGCCTCCCCCATTATATTGGGGAACAAAGATGAATGAATGGTAGAGAATCTATGTTTCCTGTCATGCATGATAGATCAAATGAAATGATTTAGTATGAAACAAAAACATATAATTGAATAATAAAATCTCCTAACATCATTCATTTCTACATCATGCTCTATAAATCATTCATTTCCATGAAAAGCTCCATCCATGTGATAGAAAATAGAGGTGCGATTTCTACCACTAAACCTTATTTTGGATTTTAAGTGAAGTTAAAAGTGTGGCATTGCAATATTTTCCCAAAAATGAGTTGCTACAACATGTTTAGCACAAAATCCCTAAAATGCATTTCTACAAGGAATCCCTAAAATGCATTTGAAAATAAAATACAATTCACAAAAAAAAAAAATATTGACCTCATGTGCTATTTCAAAAGCTATTTAAATTTTAATCCGTGATGATCTTCTTTGACCTCCTTAACATGAAATCGAGGTGCTTCCCAAAGAGCATAAACTATCTAGTTCAATTGAATCTTTAACACCTCCTTGCGTGTATTCCAACAAGGTTACCCACAAGGGTTGGGGCTTCAACCCTAATGTTTAAGGTATTGGATCTGAAAGCATTGGATCTGATATTATTGGTCCAGGAAGTCATCATTTCATTCGAATCCAATGTAGAATAAATTATCCTTAGAATGAACCTTGAATAATCACCATTCGAGCAATTATCGTGCTATTGCCTAAGGGGTTTGTTAACAAAATGAGGGAATATTAATGGTTGGAAAATATGGCTGTAGAAATGGGATGTGAAATAGAATATACAACAAATATCTAGTTCAAGTTCATGTTCTCTAATGAGCACACGCATCGTCCAAATCCTGAATTTTTTTGTCCTGTTCGAGCAGAATATTCATTGCAATTGCATTTTGGAAAGCCTAATGATGCTCCAATTCGAGAGATTTAGTGGTGAGAGAGAAAAATGAAGTGTCGTTTCCTTTTATGAGATCTTCCTATCACCTCATAAGCCTTCAAATTTCCAGAATGTCCCTGTGACAGGCTGGGGGGGTGACAATTACCCATGGCACAATGTTGGTTAGCAATTCCCCTCGCAAACACAATAAGCAAACGATATACCAAAACACTAAATACTTGAAGTCCCAATATCTTAGTTTCTTCCAAATGATACCAAAGAATACTGAATGGGTAGCAAACACTACAACAAAACCATGTGAATAGCGTCTCTTTTAGCTTCCTTTTTAGCGTCCACCTTCACTTTTAGTGTATTTTTCATCCTTTTTTGGACAAAGTGGATACTTTTCCATGGGATGGATCTTTAAATGGCATTATTTGCATCCCTTTTTAAAATCTGGCACTATTTTGGACGCTAATTAGCATCCCAATTAGTGTCCCAATTAGCATCCCAATTAGCGTCCCAAGTAGCGTCCCAATTAGTGTCCCAATTAACATCCCAATTAGAGTCCCAATTAGCATCCCAAATAGGGTCCCAAATAACGTCCCAATTAGCATCCTAATTAGCATCCCAATTAGTGTCCCAATTAGCATCCCAATTAGCGTCCCAAGTAGCGTCCCAATTAGTGTCCCAATTAACATCCCAATTAGAGTCCCAATTAGCATCCCAAATAGTGTCCCAAATAACGTCCCAATTAGCATCCTAATTAGCATCCCAATTAGCATCCCTTTTTAAAAGTTGGCGCTATTTTTTATGATAAAATCCCAATTAACGTCCCAATTAGTGTCCCAATTAGCATCATAATTAGCATCCCAATTAGCATCCCAATTAATTTCCCAATTAACGTCCAAAAAAGCATCCCATATGATGCCCATAATAGCCTCCAAAAAAATGTCCTGAATAACATAGCACCATATATTAATCCAGGTTTAGCGATAGGAATTGTGCCATGAATTTCGACAGAAAAAACATCCAACATAGCGCTAAGTATAGATCCAATAATTGTGCCTAGAAAACATCCAACATAGCATTAGGTATAGAGCCAGATATAGTGCCTAGAATAATACCATAAATTTTGAAAGAACCCAGATAGGAATTGCACTAGGTTTAGAGCTAGGAATTGTGTTCGGAAAACGTCTAACATAACATCAGATATATCAATGCCAATGCCAATGATCATGATTCATGTGAAAGTACTTTTGGATCTTGAGTTATCACAGTGGCACCTAAATGATCATAATCATAGCACTTTTGGATCTTGATCAATCCTAATGAATGGTAAATTACCTTAATGTCACCTAAATTGCTCTAATGGCATTTCAATGTCCCCAACAACATTTGATAGACCTTAATTGCACCTGATTGGCCCTAACAACATGATGATGATGCATTACGATAATTATGATGGAGCGTATGGATATGATTTGATAAGTATACGACTATATCATCCATTCTTGTGAGGTAGTAGGGCTCCTTGCTTATTATTATCGCAACTATATTATTGATGACATTGATGATGACTATGATGACAACAATGATGTTGATTTATTGTATGATGATGATGACGATGTGGATGCCAACGATGATTATGCATGTGATAGCACTTTTGGATCCTAATTAATTTTGGAACCTAAATATTTGTAGCAACATCTAAATGACCCTATTATCATCAACATGACTGTAACGGCATATAAATGACCTTAACAATTACATGAAATGAATCCTAATGGAAATGAGTGATTAAGAACACTAATGGCATATGAGTGACCATAATAACAATGATGACAATGATTTTTTTGATGATGTACTTAATGACGATGATGATGATGATAATGAGGATGATGATCAAGATGATTTTGATGTACCATATGGAATTGATGATGACGATGATGATAAAGTAGATGTTCATGATGATGATGCTTGTCATAATACTTCTTTATACTACAAGACTTGAGATATTGGAGTTAATAACAAGTAATAGAGGTTGTGAGGTGTTGACCATAAAAATATTGTTAGCCATTGGGTTTTACATTGACTGATACAACCATTGGGTTTAGTAGTTCCCCCACACTCCACTCATCCACCCCCCCCATACACCCCCCTTGCAAAAAGGTAGCACAATACCACCTATCATGGTGCTACCAAAATGTCACTCTACAAGGTTGTTTTGGACAAACCCCCATCCATACCCTCATTTTTACCAAGAACATCCAAGGCACAAGAAGTGGATATCAATCTTAACACAAAAGCTAACTTTTTGTGTACTCTTAAGGATTTTTTGGTCTTGGTTTCAAATGGAATGAAGCAACAAGCATTTCAATAATGCTCATAGTGTTACTTTGAAGAAGTGGATCAATTTTTTTTACATCTTTGGCCTTATAAGCAAACATCTCTCAAGGAAAAAAGCAATTATTTGCTCAATTTTTATGGCCCCTATCAAATCTTTCGGCATTACGATACACTATTGACCAAAGTTTGATTCCCATGGGATTTATTTTGCATAGTAAAATATTGATTGAAAACATAGAGGTAAATTCCCAACTTATAATACTAGAAGATGGGAATTCACATGGACACACACATTGCATATCTAATCTTGTCTCTATGTACTCTTCGAGAGTGACTTTTACTTGGCACTTTAAGTTAATCACAAAGGAATTTAGAGATACGAGTTGAACTTATAACACCAAGACACAATGACTTGTATAACTATATTAAAAACCTAGGGTCACCTCCATATTCTATTTAGGTCTACCATTTTTAATGTGTAGGCCCTACTTTTTGTCTACAATATTCAAATATGAACTAATAAGCTTTTATCATTCACCCCCTTTAAGAAGGTAATGAGAAAGCAAGTGTCTCAAGTCATTGAGACCCGTACAAGTGTAATCGTGAATGGATAAACAATAACAATCAACAATTAATAATAACAATCATAGCCTCACACTTCATAATATAATAATATAATAAAAAAGGCACTTGAAACTAATAATATAATAAAAAGGCACTTGGTTCTTAATTGAGGTCTAATAAAAACCCTCGACATCATCATCACCATCATCATTGACATCATCGTCACCATCATTGTCATCATGATCATCATCTTCATCATGACCATCATCGCCATCACCATCTTCATCATCATCATCATCATCATCATCATCTTCATCATTTTCATCATCGTCATCATTACCATCATCCTCATCATCATCATCATCATCATCATCTTCATCGTCATCATCGTCATCATCATCATCGGCATCGGCATGACCATAATCATCATCATCTTCCTCATCAACATCTTCATCATCATTATCATCATCATCATCACCATCACCATCGTCATCACCATCATCATCATCACCATCATCATCATCAAATTGACACCAAATTAGTTATCATGATGATGTCCTAGCAAGTTATGGCTTATATCAATATTACCTTATAGCTTTCCCCATTAACTAGTCTTTGAACTTATTATTGTATTAATTCAAAGAACTAATGGTTTCCTCATTAGTGCTATAAACAACACATCCCTAAATGTACTTGGAAACTTATTCTTTCATTTTAATCCAATACACATACCTATATAGAGTAAGCTGCAGACCCGGTTCCAGGACCATCCTTAAACCAATTGTAGGCTTAGGCAATCAAACAAGGACCATCCTTAAGTTCATGAATATATGACCAACC
>LPNX010012584.1:91521-159616 GCA_001517045.1 Pseudotsuga menziesii
TTGCCCATTCATCCATTCCTCCATCATGAGCCACGGAAATATTGGCCATTCCTCCATTCCTCCATCGTGAGCCCATTCCTAGAAACCTACGGCCAGCGGATTTCATCGTGAGCCCATTCCTCCATTTGTCAATGAGCCACGAAAATATTTCCTCTGTAAAATATTAACAGGTACCCAATTGTTATGAGGCATTTACACTATTGTGGCGTCAGGGGCAAGGGAAAATTAATGGTGTTATGGAAATTGTGGAAGAGGAGGACTGGGAGGGTATGCCATACAGTATTTTTCATTGCCATCAGGGTTTTACGACATGGCATCAGCTAAAATATGAGGAGGCAAAACAGCTGCCTGCAGACAATGGAGGCTCAGAGATCTTGTGCTCGCCAAGGTCAAGGGATTTCTAGCATGGCTCGCTAAGGTACGCCAGTCTATTTCTCATCCCCATTTGTTTTCCCTTATTTGATGTATGCGATGTATGTTGTTGCTGTTATTTGAATTTGCCACATCAAATTATATGTTGTTGCTATTTTTAATACCCAATTGTTGTCCAAGGGTTTGTGTGAATGTTTATAGATTTTCATAGGGTTTAATTTCCATTGCGCTGATTGCAATGGCTATCGGCATCTTTTTTGATTGCCCAATATGTGCTGATATTTCTTCTTAATCCTATAATTGCAAAACCTGGTTGCTGCATGGGGATTCTCTGAAACCCTGCATGAGAAATCAAACCTTATCACATATTAGTGTTTAAACCCAAGCGATGGATGCAAGTTTGTGTTTTTCGATGTTTAAACCCAAGCAATGGATGCATGTATGTGTTTTTTAAGGTGGAAATTGCTTCTATCTAGCTCCAAGAGGATTACAATTGGCCCAAATTCTCCAGGCCCACAAGCGGCCTGTTTTTGAGTGGATGTGCAATATTGGAAAATACCATGAACCATGAAATGACCTTATGAACCATGAACAATTCAGTGACCTTATGCATATGACCTATGGACTGTTTGGTGTCTCTCTTGCTGAGTTGTGACCTTATGCATCTGACCCATGGAATGTGTGGTGTCTCTCCTGTTGCCATGTTGGGTCGAGACTCTATGAAGCTGACCCGTGACTATTTTAGGTTGGTCCAAGACCATTTTTTTGCTGAAAATATAGGCCGTGTTTAGTTCTATGGGTTACTCTTGGACTGTTAGCTTTGGCGTCATCCCTCCGGGGATGCTAAACCTTATTTGTGACTGTTTAAGGTTTATCCTAATGGATTGTGACTATGTATGATCTCTCCTAGATGGGCCATGGACTGTGATGACCTCCCTCATCCTTAAAGTGGACTGTTGTAACCTATCCTTGCTAGGGTTTAGGCTAATTCATAGTCCTACTAGGACTAGCTATACTAGACTTAGATACTTTAAGGATGACCTTAGTAGGGCTGTGTGCCCTAGCTAGGCCAGGGGTATCTCTTCAATCTAAGGTTATGCTACCAATTTGTTGTCAAAAAGTGTGAGAAGCTAATATGTGTCCACTCACATTCTTGCTTTGCCTTGGCCTCATGTTGCCCAAATTTCTCTTCAAAGTGATGATGGAATAAGGGGAAGTGCTATAATATTTTTTCTTCAACATAGAGTGTTCTTGGAGGATATTAATGACCCTCCCATGGAGAAGGAATGTTGACAACATTTACAATCTTGTCCTTAGGTGATGCCAATTAGTCTTATGTCATTTCCATTGGATAAAAAATAATTATTTTGATTCCCCTAATAAGTTGTTTGAATAATTAAAATTTGTATTTTGAATCAATTATTAGTTAGCATACATGCATAAGGATTATCATTGATGGATTATCTTTATTTGTCACTCCCATAGTCTACTGGCCACTGATTGTACTCTCTAATCATATTTATCTATTCCTTGGCCCATTTGTAGCCCACTCGTGGCACGGGATAGAATTATTGGAAATAGGCAATAATCCAAAGAGTGACTGAATTCTTAGAAGTTGAGGCAATATGGTAGCACAATATTGTTGAGTAAAAGAAAGCAAAATTAGGAAGCAACCCAGTATTAACAAGCATGATTTAGAGGTGCATCTATTTAATACAATTAAGTACACTAGGGACCTTGAGTTCCAATTTCCTTGTTGGATCTTCCCTATCGATCTAGTGATGCCCATGCAATAGCCAAAATTAGTTGGGCTGGGGATGGTGAGGCATATACTAACCAGTAATTGCATTTTACAGATGATTTATCCCTGACCCTAGCTCTCACAAGAACTAATAGAGGAAACATTCTAGTGGCCTAATCCTTTGGTTAATGTAGTTAATGTCGTCAGGGACCTAGAAATGGATGGGATATTGTAGATGGATCAATCTAGACCTTTCCAACACCAATAGGGCATATTGGGTATACTCCCAAATTGTGTAGATAAGAGGCTTTCTAAGAGAGAGCTCATACATGGGGTAATCTACAAGATAGTCAAACCTAATATTCGAGGCTTTATTTAAATTGATTGGGATTGGATTTATGGAAAATCCTTCTCATATTATGATACCAAGAAGCTATATTGTGTACTAGCAGAATTGATTTTCATTTTGTGTTATTTTTTTGTTTTCATGGATTCCAACAACCCCCTTATTTTCTTCTTTGCATGGCATCTTTTTAAAGAAGGGGGTTGAAGATGATCATACAGCTATATCAAGTCTCAGTCTCTCCTCTCCATTCTATTTGTCCCTTTTAAAAGGGATATTTAGCCTTTAAGAGCAACACCCAAGAGAATAGGTCAAATTTAGGATGGAAATTGGCTTCAAAAACTGCCAGCACACTCCCAGGCCGCAGACCAATGATTGTCTTGGAGATGAAACACTTTTCAGGTTGCTGGAAATTATTATAGAGGGTTCAACTACTTGGACTACCATGTTGACCCTATCTTAGCTAATAAGCATTGACCATACCCTACCGAATAAGCCTGATCATTATGACCTAGCTTTATTGAAGATAATGGAATTGGTGTTGATATCTCTGTATGCTATTATCAGATATATAATTACAAGGAGTAAAAGTTCACCAATTATAGAATTCCTTTTATGCAGCATGGGCTTTCATCACTTTGTGTTCTCAACTTTCTTCCTGATATGTTTGTTGAATTACAAAATGTCAATCTTGCATTATGAAAAACATAAGCACTTTGAATCCTTAGAGATGGCTTGTTAACTGTGCCACTAAAGCTTTTCATTGGCATTTATGATTTATGTTTGAAGCCTTGGGTTTGAGGTTTCTAGTATCATTTTGAAGAGGAAAGGTAGTTTGAGAATTCATTTTTTTCACATGTTTCCTATGATGTATGGTGTGAAACTACATACTCAATTTTAACTCTTGACATACCCTTGTAGAGATTTATGGTTTTGCACATTTCTTTCTATTGCATGTAAGTTGTAATGATAACATGATGTGATGATGCATGGTATGTTTTGATAGTGTAAGAAGCTCTAAAATTGCCTATTTTATATGTTGTTTTAATGGATGTTGTAGTACTATATAAATTTATGATTTTGGATATCTCTTAACTGCTCTTTTTGGAAATATATTCCAACCTACAGTATAGTTGAGATTGACTGATCTATATCAGCTTGTTTTTGGTTAGCAAAAAATGATGTATTTTATTTTTGAAATTATATTTTAGCTACAATAAGAAAACTTACATACTTATGATCCTTACCGCCCATGACTCAGGAATCACAGGTTTGAATATTTTGAATGATTAACATTGAAGAGCATTTTGTATATCCACTAGAAAGACTGTCCATGGTGTACAACAAGAGTGAAGAAACTTTGTAATATTATTGCTTGTATTGTAATTTTTTTCTTTTTACTTGACATGAAAAGTACATACAAGATGTCTTCAAAAGACAAGAAAAATTCATACAATATTTCTTGTTTCTTTGAATAATATTTATGGAAAGATGTAGCTTATTTTGCATGCTCATGATCCTTACTACCCATGGCTCACGTTTGAATATTCCCAATGACTAACATTGAAGATAATTTTCTGTTATGTACCCACTAGGAAGATTGTTCATGGGTTACAATGAGATTGAAGAATCTTTGTAATATTACTGCTTGTATTGTTTTTTGTTACTTGACAAAAGTCAAGAAAAATACAAACAACCTTTCTTCTTCCATTCCAATTTTTTGGAAAGCATGCATCTTGTAATACACAAAAAAATAATAACATCACAGTGTTCTTATTGGATAGTTGCATGGCCTGATGCATATTGAGATGACATCTTGTCCCAAAATTAGCAAATAGTACCATTATTTCTTCCTTAGCACCGATCTCTAGAAAGTAAATATATTTCCTGCACAACCTCATTCTAACTGAACATTGTGTAGCTAACTTAGTTTTAAAAGCATGCATTTAACCAGAGCAAATGTTTCCCTGCATGATTGTACTCTATGCCCTCAAAATACATCCTACATTGTTAGTCTTGATTTATGAAGTCTATTTTTTACTACTATTCTTTGGTTATTTATCATCCCACCCTAAAACTGCTTACTTAAGTGACATTCGTGCTTTCCATATAGCTTGACAGTCCATGCATTTTCATCTACATTTAGATTATATTCTAGAAATAGCTTCTTGATCCGTCAAGTTTGTAAGAAGTGATTCATATGGGAAGTGGCATTTTGACTCTTTGACCTACTTTTGGCTCAGGAAGGGGAATTCACTTGATTAGACCTAGGCCCTCTTTTGTTGCAATTAGATACCTCAAACCTTTTTCCCATGACATAGAGGCCAGGGATTGATGGAAAACTGGCTGACTGATTTGGTCAACTTGTAACTTGCTGACATCCTAATTTGCATCTAATAATGGAAAGGCAGGCAAAATTGGCCAGAGAAAGAAGGGGCCAAATCCCAATGCCTTTGCATGGCTAGGATAAAGGTCCACTTATTCCATCATAAGATTTTTCAAACTCAATTTTGATGAACAAGGCATCGCATCCGAGACATCTGCCCCAGAATAAATTTCCCCATATAAATCCTATCTGATCGGGTCTAATAATTGTCTGTAGAATATGTTTTAATTCTCAGAGCAAGGTCCTTTGCAATTATTTTTAAAAGATACATTTTATTGCATGATGGGCCTTCAGTTTGAAATCAGTTCCACTTCCAGGTCACCAGTCTTGATTATGAATTTAATAACACCGTTATTTCAGATTGCTTCCTTGTATATCTATAGAGGATTTAGGCCAACAGAGTTCCAAGTAGTCTTCCAAAGCTCAGTGCCAAGCCATCTAACCTGATATTTGTCATTTTCCATTTATGAAAGTGCTATGGATAGCTTGTCTAAGTTAATAGCTGGTTGGGAAGTCTTGTCTGGGATTCAATCAACCTTTGCAGGACCTTATCCACTCAAGTTTGCATGGCTACCCTACTTTTCTCACTCCATTCATTGAGAGATTTCCATCCCATAACTCATCTTCAATATCAACCTACAAAATATTTCTCCAATCACTGTTCATGTGTCTTAAGCACTAGGATATTTTTCAAGGGATTCCTCGAAGAGATTGTTCACCGTTCAAAAAAATAAATCACCAAATATGTTTTACTCAAAATCACTCTCACAAACTCATAAATGTAGACTGCTGTAGAAAACTCAGATTTATGTGTTTTAGTCTTGAACCACATGAAAACTCAAGTGGCAATTGTTCATGAGAACTGATTTGATTAGTCCCTTAACTTCCACTGTAGCTAATTCCTAACTGTTGTTCAAACCTAGCATGCATACCTTTCAAAGACTAATCACCTTACCTACAAGTAGGACAACCAGTTAACTAGTGCTCTGCTTTCTTAAATGAGGCTACAACTACTATTGTAACTAAGCCTTAAATGTATGTTCAGTTAACTAAAGGTGTGCAACTCTGAGACTAAATTAGGAGTGTTCCCTCTCTTACTTTGCATAGCACCGAGTGGGTGGGCCAAGCATCATTACAACATTGAAACTATAGGATCAATCCCCATTATCAATCAAATTTATAAGGCTCAAAATCATTTCATAATTTTTTTTTTACTCATGTTTATTAAGATTTTAACACTTGGTAATTAAAACCACTTCATAATAAATTCGATGACGATAAGTAGGTTTTGATTTGATGAAGAACTAAATAAGATTATATGTTTTTGTATAAGATAGAAGTAAAAGATATAAGGACTATAAAATCATCGAATAAAAAAGGAGAAAAAAATGTGTTACTTTAAATTATTTATATATCAAAGTATTTATGAATGGTAAAGACATATTTGACTTCAATTTCTCAAATATCAATATAAATATTTTTTTTATGGGGAGAAAATGAAGTCTTGGTCAAACTCATCTAGGACATGTAAGTTATTAGACAACTAAAAGGAAACAGTACCCATCCATAAAGAAGTTTTCTAATCCACTCCCACTCCAACATTTATCAACATGGACTTAGATTTTGATGATGAAAAACTAGGTGTTGTCTTGACTTCTCATAGTTTTCCATTCCTTCTTCTTTTATGATATATATATATATAAGACTATTCTTTGTTTTGAGAGCATTAGTGGGAATAGTATATTAATTGTTTATACATGAATTAGACATAGTGAATAAAATATTAAATTGTTAAGGTACATTGCTCTCTTATCTTTTGTACATTCTTAATAGAATAATTAACCTTAAAAAAAGGAAATTGAAATTGTTAAGGCACATTGCTCTCTTATCTTTGTACATTTTTAATAAAATAATTAGCCAAAAAAAAGGCACATTGCTCTTTTATCTTTGCACATTTTTAATAAAATAATTAACCAAAAAAATATATATATAAGATATAAAGTACAATTTTAATGTCATTATATTGTAAGTTTAGGTTTTAGTAAATAATAAATAGTTTCAAATTATGGGAATATGAAGTGAATAATCATTTTTATTATCCTTGATATTGTAAGAGGGTTACACTTGTGATAAATCAAGCTTGCATGATGATTTAATGTATGGACTTGGGTACATGTGAACCTTGGCTTAGAGATGTTGCTCTTCTTTGATTGATTTGATAATGAGTTGTTGATAGTAGCAATTGGATGAGGTCTCTTCATGGCATTTTGATGGATTCCATAACATGTTGTTAATAGCTAACATCTTGATGAGCTCTCTCCTTTTTAACAATGTTGGCATGCTTGGAATATTGTTTGCTTAGCATTGATGGAATTATTTAACACTTTGTGCATTTTATTGAGTGGGAAGCCATCAACTTAGGGTCTCCCTAAGTTTTAAAGTGTCGATAATTATGCCTTGATGACATGAATGCCTATGAATTGTACTTTTCTATGTTTGGCATTACTCAGTTAAGATCACCCTGAATGGTTCCAACAAGATTATTGATATACTTATGTGGGTTTGAAGTCTCCTAGCTAAAATGACTTAACATATATGAGTACATTTCATACATATTACTTCAAACCACATTATGTTTAACATCCCTTTATGAAGAAGTAGCCTTGTGCACACTTAATAAGGGTTATTTGGGTGTATCCATCCTTGGTTGAACTCTATTTGACCACATGGAGGATTAATACTAGACCAACCTATCTCTTTGGAGTGGTATCACACTTGGAAGATGATGATTGCAAAATAACCTTTGGTTTTCCATGGACCACCCTCTCTTATAGCACATATTTTGATGAACTCACGCATGTTTTTCTTGAAATGTTGGCACATGTTTCTAGGGTGCATTCTTCTTGTTCTCATGATTTGAATACCTTATTTCTAGGGTGCATTCTTCTTGTGCTTATGTTTCTAGGGTGCATTCCCTCGTGCATTTCTATACCTTATTTGTTAAAAAAAAAATCTTCCTTGAATCAAGGATTCCGAGAAACCACTCAGCTAGCACTGCAATCACACGCCAGACTAGTAAACCACATGATAAGGCCATCTGTCACGTCCCCGTCCCTCACCCAGAAAAGAGGACGCGACCAACACATCAAACACAGCCGGGAAAATAGCCCATGAACATAAAACAGAAATCAAATGCTGAAATTAAAACTTACAAGCATACACAGATGCATAATTCATCATACAAGGATGCACAGTCCTTCAAACAATCAGCGGAAGCAAACATAGACATTCCAGCATTTACAATCAATATAAATTACAGAGATGCAGTAAACGGCAGCACTTATCTTTCGATGAATAACTTTCCCGCAACCAGCTACGTCGCTGCAACGTTCCACCCAACCGTAGGCCAGCTTGCTCATCAATCTCTCAGCAACGCTGCCACCCCCGAGCTGGGCATGATTCCTCCAGGATAAGGGTCATTACAGGCTTACACATAGCCGAGGGACACAATCAGCCAAACCAAACACTGCTGGGTTTAACAGGCCTTCAACAGTAGCCAAGCTAGCACATCCCAAGGAGACAACCACTGCATACCAGCAGCAAAACAAACCCTTCACAGCCCTGTGAAGAGCCAACAACCGGGAATGATCCCCAAACCAAAGGTGAGACATAGCTCCAGCCTCCAAGGCAACTCAGAGTTGGTTTTGGCCCTAACGTGGCCAAAACAACTCAGATGCGACCCAAAACAGGGTACCTCAACAGCCACAACACACAATGAAATGATAACGGCATTCCTTGATTTCAAACAAGGAAATTCAGCCAACAGCACTCACAATTCCTCAATGGAACGGCTGGGCAACATCACATAGCCCACGAACAGAGGAGAGGCCAGCTCTCAGTGTGGACAGAGGAAAACACATCCAATGGATTGGCAATCTCCAGTGGTCCAAAATGAAATTGGAACCCGCAGCCAGCAAAACACATGGGGAGGACATAGCCCCAAAACACAGGCAGTGAGCACGGCTCACAACATGAAAACGACTCAGCAGCATCCAACAGTCGTGGAAGAAAGACAGCAACCCAAATCGTGGGTGAAAATCAACAGCAAGCAGAAATCGTGGATTAAAACCACGGTCTGGACACATACCAGGAGAATTCAGGCCCTTGAGGCCGTTCTACCATCTTGCTGCGTGCACCAACCAAGGAAGAGCCGCGACCAGTGTGCGAGGAGGAACAAAACATACAATCCCAGCCTGCGCGTGAGGAAGAACTAACCAGGCGTGAGAGCAACCGACCATGGGGAGAATGAAGACCAGTGTGAGGGAAACGAGAGTTCTCTGCTGGGCATGCGTACTGTCCAAACTGACAGCAGCCTGCCAAACCCACGTTTTTCCATGCCCACGTTTCCTCATGCAATAACTGCCCCCAACTAACAAAGTCAAGACATTGAAGAGGTTGGAGAGGTTGGGTAAGACAAGAAAGGTGACAAACAACAAAGGTGGTGAAACATGGGTTTTTCCCCATAACCAAGGTTTGACATCCCCCCCACCCCTTATCCTTTGGAATCATGCCCTTTTCATTCAACGTTGCACTGCCGTAGTTGGTTGTGGTTTATTTTATTTGATGTGCGGGTTTACATGATGCCGAATTATAATGTGCCTTATAGCACAGCATACCATCGGCAATTACCTCTATTGCCGAAACATACACAACCAAATCGATGGTGGGGCTTTTGCCTTGAGCTCCTCACCACGATTAATCACAATATATATACATCATGTGAACGGGGTCAAAACCGGGGACATTACACCATCCTAAATGTTGGATGTAAGAACTATCTATCCAACAATAGGTAAAACTATCACCGTAGTCGCATGGAGTTTTGAAGGGTTTCTCACTTTATGGTCGAGCGTGGGTTTCCATGGAAAACAAAGGGAAAATAAAAGGTAACCCATATATTTAAGAGAAGTAGGAATTTAAAAAACAATAATGATGTCGGTGATGAGTGAATGATTTGTTTCCATAAGCACCTAATAAAAATATTGAAACGAGGACCACTCAAGGCGGATGTGAACATAAGTTTGGATCACGTTTATATTTAGCTCCTATGTTACAAATGCAGAACTTTTAGTATTTGTTCACGCATTCTTTTCTTTCTTTTAGTCGAATCACCAGAATGAAGGGGAAGAAAGGCTCAGATACCTTATTTTTTTCCAGGATGCCACTCAAAAGGCCATGGCTCGTCTTTTCTAGAGTCGACGGGTATTCCAGAGAGAAATCGAGGCCTTTAAAATAAGGGATTTATGCCATGGAGGGAGTTGTTAAGATTTTTTCCATGCCCGTCTACCAGAAGGTCGAGGGAAATCCTTTCGAGATTCTACAATTCGCAGAAAAAAAAGTTGGGTAATGTGATCGATCAGCTTGACAGTTGTGCCCCAAACTCTAAAATAACGGACTTGTGAAATTTATTGTGCGGAAAAAAGGGCACCAGAAGTTGCCAGGTCCGTCGTAACCGATGTTGGACAAGTTGGAGTAGTGGAAAAGACCAAGGAAATGGAAAAGATTTTGTATTCCAAATATTAACCCTCTGCCAAGAAATTGTATAACAAGTATGAACCTGTTGCAGAGAAATGGTGCATGTTGGCTTGGTACAAGATTCGTGGGCTTCCTTTTGTTCCCCAGCTTGTAGAGGCACTTATTCTTCCCAGTGTTTATTATGTTGAGAAGTATAATTATGGGGTTCAGTATTTGTCTGAGGCAGAGTACCGAGTAGCGACCTGCCTTCCTATTGTACCTGCCAAGAAGATTAAAAGCACAATCTACAGGGAATTGGAAAGGAAGGAAGGAAAGCAGATCGAAATAAATCATGAAATTGAAGATAAAGGAGATACTTCTGAATCTCACTAATGCGGTTATGTTTGATTTGCAGTGCTTCCTACTGTGAAGCCAAATTTTGAGGGATGTATTTGGAACTGAAGCTGATAGGTGTTGTAATTTATTTGGGTAATTTATGACTATTCTATTGTGCATTGGCCAGTGATGCCTGCGACTATTGTACAATGTGGGTGGTTTAATACTATACATTCTAAATGTTGCAAATTTCTTCTAAAAAAAAATTATTTTCTTTCTTATTGATCGTTTCCACCCCTTACATCACTCTTTTCGTAGGGATCATCAATGTTCCAGAGTTTTTAACCTGGAAAGGGATATTTTCCTCTCATCTACTACCACTATCAAGTGAGTTTTCATATTCATCCATTATTTTTTACCTCAAAATTATGATACAATTCGTGGCTTGTGTTTTCCTGGGTATGGGTTTATTCATTATTCTTGTCAATATAGATTTGTCAAGTTTTCTGTGAGGGCTTGTGATATTTTCTCAACTCACTACTTTTTTGGCCAGGGTTTGAGCGATCTGCCCAAGCCCTCTTTCTTCTATGGTTATTTTTTATGTATAGATATTAAATCTCTATGTTTAAATCACGATTTCTGCAATTTTTGGTCAGATGTTTTCCCGGGCAAGGGTTTATTCATTATTCTCGTCAATATAGATTTGTCAATTTTTCTATGCCTAGATCCCATCTTGACTGCCTCAGTATTGGCCTCACTGACCTGCCATAAGGACTGGTACCTGCTCTGAGCACCGTACCAGACCAGACCTGAGAGTATCGACTTGACTATCAACAGTTGAGACTCATTCATTAATCAATGGGTTTAACCAATGTAACCTTCCATGGGTGGAGAGTTGGAATTTGACGGGCATTTTCCCATTTGTGAACATTTTTCTCATCAAATAGGGGTAAAAATTGGCCAAAGCCATTTTGATAAATGTTTAAAATTTTTGGTAGAACCTTAAAACAACGGTTTAATCTTTCATAAAAAATTCATTATGCCTATATACAGTGTTGGAATCCAAAAGGTTCAAGTCCAGGTCATCAGTGTTCACCTGGAAGGCTTGCACGGTGGCACCATCCATGTGAAGTTTGCAATATTAATGCCCATTACAATTTTCCATGGCCTAGCCCATCTGTTAATGGATTATGGTAGTGAATGCGATTGAATATCGTTGTGTGAATAGTGAATTGAACATTTTGGTATTTGGTGTATCTCCCATGGTATTTTTTGGGATAGGAGACAGACGATGATCAGAAGGAACTTAAAGTGGAGTTTTTCGGCCCAGCTGAATATTGGACGAATGCATTGCCCATGGGAAATGGTTTTTTGGGAGGCATGGTGTGGGGTGGATTGCAGTCCAATTTATTGCAGCTCAATGGTACATTTTATTGCTATTTATATCACTTCTGTTTTTCATATTTCTCATTTGAAATTGCATATGAATGATTACTTTGTTTTTCCATTCTCCTAGTCATGGATTACTGTTGTTTCTTCCCCCCAAATGCAAAAGAAACAGGTGAAACTGAAATCAACACCATTGGTGGGTGCCACTGGTGTTTGTGTCATAAATTATTGTTGTTTATTCCCTGCCAAAAAGCAGACAAATACAGATGACATTGAAATCAAAACCATTGTTGGGTGTTATTGGTGGTTTGTGTCATAGATTATTGTTGTCTCTTTCATCCCAAAAATCAGGAAAAAATAGATAACATTGAAATCAAAACCATTGGTGGGTGTCATTGGTGGCTTGTGGATCAGTGAAAGTTGATATTGCACTCACCATCATTCGAATCTCTCTAAAGACATGCTTGTATTGTGTTTATGCCAGTGCTAGTAAAAGATATTTGGATTGGGTATTGGTATAAGTTTGGGGTGAATTTGTCTGAAACCGAGACATGCTTTTATTTGTGTTTGTGCTAGTTCCAGTGAAATGTATTGGGTCTTGGCATAATTTTGGGGCGACTTTGCTTGAAACATCAAAGAAATTCTTAGCTGAAAGAAGCTTGAGGAGTTGAATGTTGCAAACCGGGTTTTCTTATTAGCACTATTTTTTAGAATGGAAGTTAGAAATATCAGGAAAAAAACATTGTGGTAGACACCTGAGGAAATATAAGCTAGATAGCGTCAACCATTGTTTAAACAACCAACAAAACAAACTGAGAACTTGTAACCAGTTTTGAAGATAAAATCTCACATCTACTAGCTTGACTGTAATTTGTCTTCAGAAATGTTGATAGTTTCAGCAAAGCCATTGCTGAAAGCAATTCCCTTGGGAATGGCAAATCAAGGTCTGAATGCATTTATCTAACAAGGTACAATTCTCAATATTTTGGCCTTATCCAAAGTTAGAATTGATTAATCAAAAGAAAGATTGGAGTGATTAACAAAAAGAAAGATTGGAATTTCTTTAAGAGTTTTTTCAAAATTATTTTCAGATAATTTAATTCTTGTAGAGTTTTTTGTTTAATTTGCAAGTGGGGAAACTTGAACCTTGGTGGATGCCTTCACCACCTGGAAGCCCCCTATGACTTCATTTAGTTTTTGAATTGGATTTCTATATCTGGATCAGATTTTCTTATAAAGTAGTCTTGTCTTACTCAAACATGTCTACATTGCATTGAAAATGACAATGATTTTTAAACAATCCTTCATACAAACTCTAAACATACTGTACATATGCTTCATTTTCCAAGTATGGAATTCATAACTACTGCTGGTATAGGCTAGCACAGTTCATTCTCTATTACCTTATCTTGCAATGGCTTTTCTTTTAAGATTTTCCCACTATAGGATTTTTCCAGTCATCTATACAAGTCGCCTGGTACTTGCTTTAATCTTGACATTCATATCAACCTACCTAGTACAAAAGTTTTCAGGGTAGAGAGAATAAATTACAAACCTGATCTCATCACATTTTTCATATTTGCTAGTTGAAACCCATTTGAAGCAAGGTATGATATGTGTGCCTCAGTGATTGTATATTTGTAATTTATATTTTATTCAGAAAAAAAACACTATTTGTTATTCGGAGATGGTATGGAAATTACATGCAACATGTGCATATTGCATTTCTAGAATTAATGGATATTTCATTTCTGCCCTTATAAAAAATAATCCTCGATCCTGCTCTTTTTTCCCTTCTTTCTTTTTTAAATCAACCCACCCCATTGGAAAGGTTCTACAATATATTTTTTTCTTTCTTCTTTTTAATCTCAATCCACCCACTCAACCCACTTTATTGGAAAAGATTCTTCCACAATCCTCTTTTTTTTTAATTTCTTCCACATGAAATAGCTGAATACTGGACGAATGCATCTTGCTCTTGAGGTTTGTGAAATTGGTGGGCATTGTTGAAGTTCTTTATCCCAAACAAGTAGTCTGATGCAATTACACATTATAGGAGGTATGTATAGTGAAAGGATGTCTTTCCTTTCCATACTATAGTTACCAGCCAATACCAAGTGTTCACTCTTTCACCAACTAGTGATTCACTTATTCTTTGTAACTGGTTACCATTTTTGTGAAGATTCCAACTCTAAGATAAATTATATCAGACCTGATTTTTCCAAATATTATTGTGGTGAATGTCTTTTAAATATGCAATACTTTCATTATATATATGGTGGATCTTTCTCTTGAGGTTTGTGAAATTGGTAAACATTGTTGAAGTTCTTTATCCCAGTTTGAAGCAAATACACATTATATGAGGCCTGTATAGTGAATGGGTGTTTTTCCTTGCCATACTATAGTTACCAGCCAATACCCAATGCTCACTCTTTCACCAACTAGTGATCCATGTTTTCTCTGTAAGTGGTTATCATTTTTGTAAAGATTCTAGCTCTGAAATAAGTTATATCAGGCTTTATTTTGCCAAGTATTATTGTGGTGAATGTATTTTAAATCTACAGTACTTTCAGTATATATATGGAGGATATTACTATTGATAATTGGTAAGAATTGTTGAAGTTCTTTATTTCAGAAAAAACAGTCTAAAGAAAATACACATTATAGGATGTTTGTATAGTGAAAGGGTGTTTGTCCTCCCCATACTATAGTTACCAGCCAATACCAAGTGTTGACTCTTTCACCAACTAGTGATCTACGTATTCTCTGTAAGCAGTTATCATTTTTGTGAAGATTCTAGCTATGAGATAAATTATATAAGACCTTATTTTGCCAGATATTATTGTGGTGAATGGCTTTTAAATCTGCAGTACTTTCATTATATATATGATGGATCTTTCTCTTGAGGTTTGTGAAATTGGTAAACATTGTTGAAGTTATTTATCCCAGTTTGAAGAAAATACACATTATAGGAGGTCTGTACAGTTTGAAGTGTGTTTTTCGATATATTTTTATTTCGTAACTTGGGAATGCTATCCACAAGTTCTCGATCAAGGAACTTGTACCTGTGCAAGGTCTCCAAATGCTCTGGGCTGCTGGTATATCTGAATTTTTTTGAGTCTCCATCCTCAAAACATATTTGTTTTTTATTTTCTTTCTCACCTCAGTAAGGGAATGACATTATTTTCCTACATCCCACTCCATATAAACTAGACCAGAAGCTTTCTTTTCGTATTCTGAATCCAAACAAGGATGTAGACAAGCAAGTGTCAATACATGTTAAAGATAGTGCACAGGTACAAGCTCATGGCCGCAAGTTATGAGATAGAAATATATCAAAAAACACCCTTTCACTGTATAGACCTCCTATAATGTGTATTTGAGAAGTCATGATACATGTTGTCGTGAATTCTCTTTATACAGTGATGATAAAATTGTATGGAACACACATGACAATATACCTTGAGAGAGAAAATATTAATGTCCTTGGTCTTGTCAGTCCTGTGGGTAAAAGGGGTTGTTTCCCCACCTTTATTGTACACCTTGGTCTTATGGGTATGGGGGTTGCCTTACCACCTTGTTTTGACACTTAGTAGACTTATGGTCCTTTTGGTCCTAGCACCCTTGTTGTATGTGGTACCATGAGAACCTTTGGTATGATGACTTAACTTTTTTTTTTTTATATGACCACTTGACTGTTAGTACCCTATCCTAAGTCAACTTAACATTATTTTATGTTATGTTTGGTAACAACCCTAAAAAATAGGGGTTTGTGGATTAACCTTTCTAGAAGGCTTGTTAAGATTATAAATTCAAGTCTTGAATCTAATTTTAGAGAGTGTGTTCACAAGAGAAATTTGAAGATATGATCTTTCACCTGTCTAGGGTTTGCTGCTGCTAATAGATTGACATCTAGGGTTTTGTTTCTATCTCTGAGCTGCCACCACCTCTCCTCTCAGCCTGCTACTATTTTCATCTTCCTATTCAAGTTGTTGTTATTATGAATAAGTTGTGTCAATCTTCTCAGCTTGTTAAGGGTTTCCTTGACATGTGTTGATCTTCCTTAAGATGGGCATAATCTTTTGTAGGATGCTAATTCTGATAGAAGCCCTTCTTGGGGAGGCCATGACTAATAGACACCTTTCTGTTAAGGTTTGGGACTAATAGAATCCCCTTAGGGTTGGGACGTGACTGATCTAAGCCCCTTAGATTTGAACTATGATTGAGTTGCTAGTTGGGCCATGACTGTGTGGAACCCTTCTTGAGCTGGGTCATGACTACGTAAAACCCTTCTTGGGTAGGTCATGACTATTTGACCTTACCTTAACTTAACCATAGAATGTTGATGCTTTCTCTAATAGGTCGTGACTATTGATGACTTTTTTGAGCCCTCTTGGACGCATCGTGACTTTTTTGTGACTTCTTAGATTGGGTCGTGATCACTGTTTCTTGCGCAAACTTAAGATGTGACCCTTCTGCTGTTTGTTAGAGCAGATCATGACCCTTGGGACTTGGGGTTGTTTAGACTTGAGCTATGACTCTTGGATGCCACTTGTGCTGGGATGTGACCGTTGTGTGTGCTCATTGAACTTGAGTTGTGACCTCTATGAGGTGTTTGTACAGAGCTATGATTCTTGTGGGTTGTTAGGACTCTGACTTGACCTTGCTAGGTTGCTAATATCTCAGCTGTGACTTGTGTTAATCTTCTTGAACTGGTTGTGATCATGCTGGTTCCTAACTATGTTTGGGGCTGGGTATCACTATTGGGGTTTTCACACTTGGCGACTGAGTCATATTGACTACTACTGTATGTGACTAACCTTATTCCTAACCTTTTCTCTCTCAATATATGTCAACTGTTTCATTGTTGATATTTTCCTTTTAGTGACAAGATTTGATCCTAAAAGTATCTGAGTATAAGGCTGATTCAAACCAGATATGAACCGGCATTGTTATTTATTAGTTGTCGGTCATTAGTTTGTTTTTTGTACTATATTATTGTTTATGTTATGTACATTGCATTTGATGAAGTGTATCTCAAGGACCAACTTTAACACAATGACCATTGGAGTGTTAAAGTTAAAAGAGATGAAAGTTATGTTTTCTAAATTTATCTTGCCTTGCTACAGTTGTACCAATTTTGGGGCTGAGTATCACTGCTAGGGTTTTCACACTTGGTGACTGATTCATATTGACTGCTACTATATGTGGGGCTGAGTATCACTATTGTGGTTTTCACACTTGGTGACTGAGCCATATTGACTACTACCCCATATTGATCTACCCCATTTATATTAGTTTTTCGGTGAGCAATATGTAATTTTTAAAATTTCTAGTTGTTGAATATCTGCTAGATTATAAATTGTTTTTCTTGGATTCGAACTTTAGAATTCATAGTTTAAGGACATATATAACGTAATGTGTCTATGATTACAGAGAATGATAGGGTTGTAGCATAGAGTAATATTGAAAGTACTTCAAATCCGTCCCATTTGGATTATATTTACTGAACACTTTGAAGTGGGAAACCAATAAATCGTTTGAGTAGTTGGGTTGATGATAGTCAGCAACTTATAGGAATGAGTGGCACTATGATAGAATTATGAATCGAGGATAATTTTGTTTCTCAGTTATAGAGGGCTCAACTAGTTGATGACACAAAATCATATTAGGCCCATGATACCACCAGATCACGGGAAAAAGGTGATGTTACTGCCTCACAAGCTGTAGATATTGATACTGTAAAGATAGAAACTTTACAATCATAGGATAATGATATATAGAGAACCAAGGAACGTAATCAATCCCATGTTGAAGATAATACAATCTATCATCCTTTGTCAACCATTAGATACTCAAAGTTGTGTATTAATATTTTTTACCATTATAGAGGACTGTGTAAGTTAGGTTCCCAAATTCTTAAAGGGTTCTAGCTCAATGGAAGAGTGCCTTCCTTACAAGCAGGAGGTTGGTGGTTCGATTCCTTCATGCCCAAATGATACTATAAGATCAATTAAAAACAACTAAATCAATAAGAAAAAAATAAGAGATAGGTGACCAAACAAAATGACCAAAACTTGTATATAAAGTTACTAAAAATGACTAAATTAGTGACCAAAACATGAGAGATGTGAAACTAGGCATTAAAAAGGATGCAACACGTGGCGCTAATGATGAAGCCAAACATGGCGTTGATATGGTAGAAAAATAAGATGTTACTTTGGATGCAAAATATGGTGCTACATAGGAAGCAAAATATGGTGCAATAATAGGAGAAATATTTGGTGTCACTTTGGTAGCAAAACACAATGCAAAAAAGGAAGCAAAAATTGATGCAAATTTGGAAGCGAAAATTGGCACATATTTGGAAGTAAAACATGGTGCCAAATGGGATACTAAAGTGGTAGAAAAATGGATGCAATATTGGATGCTAACATGGTGCTATTAAGGACGCAAATATGGTGCTAACGATGATGTCATTTAAGAAGCAAAAGTAGACACTTGCTAGGAAGAAAAATATGACGTTATCTAGGAAGCAAACGTCAACATTGTTTAGGAATCAAAGTTGGACGCTATTCTGGAAGCAAACCTTGACATTGTTTAGGAAGCAAAGTTGGATGCTATTCTGGAAGTAAAAAAGGAGACGTTATTTTGGATTCCATAAAGGATGCTATTTAGGAATATAAAAAAGGCGTTTTTTGAGACGCTTTAAGTTTTGCACATGACGCATCCCATTTAGCGTCTAGTTTTGCCATTCAATGTAAAAAAAATTACTCTAAAAAGGGACGCTAATTCCAGGATTTGCTGTAGTGAAAGTGCAAATTATACAAATTTTTACTTCAAACAAATATGCACTAATTTTTGTTTCAGTTAGCACATAAGAGACACTAGTGTGAAAATAATTTGTATAGTAAATAAATATATAATTTTGTTTACAACGGGAGACACCAATTTCCAAAATGTGAGCAGTTGTTCACTTAGGAACCAATCTGATTGCAAGAATCAATTTGCTAATTATAAGCACTGATCCAAGAGGATATTGGTGGCCACCCACCTATTCCACTTGGACCCCCACCATTGTTTCTTTCAGTTTTCCAGTTTCCTTAATTGTAGCATAATTTACTATTTTTGGCAGTTTTTGGGTCCTAAACTTCCAGAGCCGTTTTGAGGCCCTAAACGACATTTTGAGGCATCGAATGGTCAAACAAATATGAGTCTATTCCAAACTCAATATTTTTTGTGCATGGATGTAGTCCTTGAATAGATATTTCTAACGATGTATCATGTGTGTCAAATGGAGGTAGTATGCCAAAGTTACGACCCTAGGAAATTGATGTACCAAGTTACCCAATGGGGCCAACATTCTGGCGTTTCGCCTCCTAGGGTTAGGTTTCTGGATGTGTAGGATTTTAATTATTTCTCAATAATATATAGGCCTTAGAGCCTCATTGTAACACAGAGTTTAGAGACATGTAGCCACCACATCTCTCCTCAAAGATAAGCTACCAGCACTCTAGCTAATTTATTTCCATTCTGTATGTAAACAAGTTTTAGTTCTTTGATTAATGAAATGAAGTGTTATTTCTGCTGCATCTTTGCTTCTATGGTTATTTGTGTATTATGTTGTGTTCCTACATAAATATGAATCAAGAACCAACCCGTAAGGACTTCAACCATCTACCAAAGAATCAACTTGCTGACTTCAGGTGTCGACTTGAATATATATCAATCCTATTGCATAAAATCCAACTTGTTATAGCCAGGCACCAACCTAATTGAATACTGCAATCTCCATTTTCGTTTTCAACACTGACTGAATGGAAGCACCAACTCCCATTCCTTGCCCCTTCCTGCCACCCTGAAATGAACATGTTTGTATTAAAACTGCAATTCTAATAATCTACGATCTACGTCTATCTTAAATACGATCTATGTCTTATGCAATATTAGTTATGTTCATTTTTTTCTATATCAATACTTAAAATTTTACAAATCTATGATCTGTGTTTTCTGCACTCTAGAACACTTTGCACTTCAACAATTCTGTGATCTATGTTTTCAGCTGTAAACCTTCTTCACACAACTTAATACTAGATATCCTCATGATTTGTGCACTCTCTGTTGTTATTCTATATTGATTCAACACAATCAGCTTTATGTTGTATAAACTTATTCTAGATCAACGAGTCAATGATGCCCTAAAATTAGAAGCTTGCCAAATCAAAATATCACATCTTTCTCATATTCAAGCTTGCATCAATACTTCCATCTCTTTCTTATTTATAATTTTATTGCTCAAGAGATATGTCCAGAAGTTGGCATTCCTTTCACTCGATGACACAACAATTCTTTTCATTCTTGGTCAAGAAAACCACCTCATTTCATATTTCTTCGGCATGCATCATTTGATAATTCAACCTTGTTGGGTTTTGTGCACTCGAGTCCAATTACTTGGTGGTATATGCGTGCACAAGTCCCACTTCTTGGTGGGACTTGCGCACTACCTGAATTTCCATACTTCTTCTCTATATACTTCTTCAAACTGGATTTACGGATAGAGAGAGGCACTATTTGGTATTGTTGAGGCTTACATATACTTATATATATTTATTCAAATTGGATTTTTACTCAGCATCATCAATTGTTACTACAAACTTTACTCAACATCATCAATTGTGACTACAAACTTTAAGACTTTCTACTTCTTGACATTCATCAACATTTTCTTGTTTGACATCATACTTGTTTCTTGTTTGACATTTTACATCAAGCTTGTTTCTTGTTTGACGTCAACATCCATATTGTGTGTTTGACTGACATCAGACTTGTTTCTTGTTTGACATTTGACATCAAGCTTATTTCTTGTTTGACATCAACATCCATCTTGTGTGTTTTACATCATGCTTCTTTCTTGTTTTACATCAATGACAACACCCAACTCAAAAAATACCCCCCTTTGGCATTGATTTCAACCCCAAGTAGCATTGAGCTCCCCTTGAATATGATATCTTCTTCTGCACATAAAATACTCCCCATATGTTCATGCCATTTAATTCTTCATTTGTGTAGACCTTTCCTCCTTATCATTCAATTTCAATTCTCCTTTCTCCTTTCTCAATTCTCCATTCTTTATTCTTCCCCTTTGACATCAATGGAAAATAGATACTCTGAGTATTTTACTCCCCCTTGATTCATGCTTTTTAATTCATTTTCCTGTTACTTCTACTGCACTAGTTATTCTTGCATGTCACATATGTTTGTTTCTATGTCTTCAAATAATTTATTTTTGTGCTTGATGATAGCATCTTGATTAATGTTATTTTGCACATGAGAAATATTTCTTGATAAGTGTCATCAAATTCACCTGCAGTCACACTTACTTTTATTTGTCATTCGACACGGATTTGACATATTCGATGCAATGTTCTTTATCAAAGTATGATATGTTATTTATGACCCATGTACTCACAATATTCTAACTTAATATTACATTTATTGTTCATCAATTTCGCCATAAATGCACTTCAATTTTGTGTCCCTTCACTAGATTCGAAGTGTGTGAGTCGGTGGTCTTCTGGTCTATTTATGAACTAATTTTCCATAAACAAATCCATCAAAATTTCTTGTTTTCGATCATTGTTTTCTGATGTCGCATTGGCCAGTTCTCTTCAACAAGTCAGTGTAGTTGTTTCCATGCTTGTTGAGTCAATTTAGTCACAGCGGCAAGAACTTGCAAAATTTACACACAGATTTAAGAATTTGAATTCACGGTGTTGCTTCTACTATGTAATCTCCTGATGTTGAATTTCACCTTACATTATCCAATACTATTGATACTAAACTTTGTTTGTCATTGTGGGATTTTGATCTGTAGCTGCTGACGACTTGAATTTTTTGCACCAATAGGTATGCTAAACAAATTTTGACAAATATATGATGGTCGCTCTATCTTTTGTACTCTTCTTCTTATACACCATTTGTGGCCTGTTCATCCTCCTATGCGTTTTGAACTTCAGAGATCCATTTGTAAACTAAATGAGTATCGTTTACTTCTTGTAATGACAACATCTTTGTAATGCAAGTTCTTATTATAAAAAAGTGTTGTATCTGCACACATGCGAATAATAATGCAATCCAATGTTGTTTTTCTTCTAAAGATGTAATTACCTTTCTACTGATACTAATATAGAAATGCTTCATTGATTTGGGTATGTGTTCTCCTTCCTTTGACAATCACGTTGAAATGAATGTAATCTTTGTGTGGCAATATTTTAGCTACAATGCCTATTACTACTTTCCTTGAATTCCAAAAATGACATGTTGAATTCAAGCGTCTTCCCCTCAACTTCAATGATCAACAAGAAGGGTAGCAAGATTTTACTGCTTCCAATATACTTGGATGGTTTATTTCAATTTCATACATTTGAGAAAAATTATTTATCCTTTTCTTGTTGTTCCTAGAACCTCTTTGATACTATCTAGGACTACTTTAGTGTTCCCTCCATATTTTATTGTTAGTGTTATATGAAACAATTCTTTTTTATTATCACACTATTCTCAGACAATATTGAGCCTTGTGCCCAAAAACATCACATGCATAACATATTACAGTGTGACAGTACTTCGCTATATGGCCAATATAATTACATCTCAAGTATTTGACCATACTAAATTTATTTTTATAACTGAAAGAATGTTTATACCTGAAACCAACTCGTTCTGGAGGTATATTAGATTTATTTTGAAATGTATTTGGTTGTTTTGGAATACACCTGTGATTGTTGGAGTAGAACTTTTCCACTATTCCACCATATCCAATACATGTCTTATCTTCTCGAGACCTTTGATTTCTTAATATCTCATCCAATATTGCTGAGTTGTTGTAGAGTTTTGCTTTAGTTTTTGCATCAAAGCACATTTCGACCCTTCTTTAATTTACGCAATTTGGAGTTACATCCTTGAATTGATTTTGAATCTCGCAAGACATATTTTCCAAATACTGTGTTTCTCTTCTCATTTCAGCCACTTCACTCTTTAATTGAGAGATCTCCATATCCTTTTGTGCAAGTCTTTCTATTAGCAACCCATTCTTCCTTTTTGTTTCTTCTAATAATTCTTCTAGCACAGATTTCTTTTCATCCAATCATGTTCATTTTATGCGCAGTTCAACTATTTCTCGAGATCTTCTTCCCTCTTACTCATATGTTTTTCTAATGTTTCTTAAAGAACATTTACTTCCTTGATATGTTCTTCAGTCTTTAACAATTGTTTCTTCAGTGATTTGTTCTTCTTTCTTGACTTCTTTAGCTATTACAAAGAACTAATAATTTCACCTTCCAAGTCAACTTCTATAGTTTCTTCCTCGCTATTACTCCTGCAAGAATCACTTATTGTATCATAATTTGAAGGTGACGTATAGACCCCATTGAAAAAATACTTACTCAGTGTTTTTTATTGTCCTGTTTTAGATGATTCTTTATTGAAGGAATAGCACATATATTTTTCTTATGAATCTTCATCCTCTACAAAATCCATGAAAATAACTTCCCTTGAATTATCATCACTGCTATCTTCCTCCGATGACTTGTAGTATTCCTTAGATTAAAAGATTTTCCTTTGTTTAGGGAATTTCCTCTTGTTTTCAAATCTGTCCTTTTGATGTGTCATCCTTTGTTCTCTATAATAAACATCATATTCAATGTCATTGTCTTCAACTTCTTTGTAGGACATTTTGAGGCAAAATGACCTACTCCACCACACACAAAACATTAGAAAGGAAACTCGCCTTTGTATTTTCCACATCCCTTTTTCAAATTTTTCACAAAGTCAACTTCTTCTTCATTTGATCCATCAAAAGCACTCTTGTAGTGTTAGTAATCATTGTGTTCATAATTCTTGATATCTTTGGATGAGGATTATTTCCTAATAAAATTATCCTGTTCAGTTCTCATCTCATATGCTGCAAGAATCTCGTGTTGTTCATCCTTTGTTAACTTGTTCATATTAGTTCTATGTTCTAATACTAATACGTTGGAGTCAAATCTAGAGAGAAGGGTTCTTAATACTTTTGCGCAATAGATTCTTCAGCAATCTCCTCTCTAAGTCCTATGGTGGTGTTGAAATTTCATCTATTTGAAGAATGTAAGATGCTATGTTTTCTTCTTCTTTCATATTCATGGATTCCAACTGCCCTGAATAGGTTTGTAATTTCCCCTTCTTGACTTTATCATCACCTTCATATATATTCTTGATTTTATTCCACATTTATTTGACTAATGTACACTGCATCACCTTGGTAAACTCGAAATCTAATATGCCACATAATATTGCATTCCTGGCCCTTGCATTATTTTCATGTAACCTTCTATCATGTGCATCCATTGGTGTGGTTTTGGGAAATTCATAACCATTCTCCACTGATTTCCAAATATGCACTCTAAGAGATTGCAGATACACTTCCATCCTTATTTTCCAGAAGGTGTAATTCAACCCATCAAATATTGGTGCTCTGTTGGTGGAAAGACCTTCCTATCTATCCATATCTGCGCAAATATCTATCTCACCATGGTTAAATTGTTACTAAAGACATCCACTCCGGTACCAATTGTTGAAATTCATATTTTTATTAAGAAGGGGGTGAATCAGTATAAAGCAAAGATTATACAATTTTTTACTTCAACAAATATACACCAATTTATGTTTCAGTTAACACAACAACAAACACCAATGAGCAAAAAAATGTATAGTAAATCTATAAATATATATATAATTTCTATTTACAACAAGAGACACCAATATCCAAAATGTGAGTACCAAATCACTCAAGCACCAACCTAATTGCAAGCATCAACACACTGATTATAGGCACTACCTTGTAAGAAATTCAACCATTTGTGCAAGCACCAACTTGTTGACTTCATGCGCCAACCTAAATGGATATTAGTCCTATTGTGCAAGCTCCAACTTGTTATAGTCAAGCGCTGACCTGATTGAAGATTGTAATCTCCTTTTTGTTTTTCAACACCTAGTACTAAATGGAAGAACCAACTCCCTTTTGTATTCTCGAGCACCAATTGGATGGAAGCACCAACTCCCGTCTGTGTTTTCCATCACAAACTAGATAGAAACACTAACTCTTGTTCCTTGCCCCTTACCGCCACACTGAAACTAATATCTTTGTATTAAAATGGAACTCTAATAATATACAATCTACGTTTGTCTTATATGTGTTCTGTGTCTTATGCAATATCAACTATGTGCATATTTTACGATATCAATACTTAAAATTTATGTGATCTACATTTTTTGCACTCTACAACACTTTGCACTTTAGCAATTATGCGATATGTGTTTTCAGTTGTAAACCTTCTTTGCACAACGCAATACTCGGTATTCTCTTGACTTGCGCACTATTTGGTGTTCTTTTATATTGATTCAGTGCAATCAGATATCTGTTGTATAAACTTCTTCTAGATAACCTAGCCATTGATACCCCAGAATTAGAAGCTTGCCAAATCAAAATCTCACATATTTCTCATGCTTAATCTTACACCAATACTTCCATATCTTGCTTATTTATACTTTTCTTGTTCAAGAGATGTGTCCACAAGTTGGGATTCCTCTCATTCGATGATGCTCAAACTCTCTTACTTCTTGGTCAAGAAAACCACCTCATTTAATCTTTCATCGTCATGCATCATTTGATAATTCATCCTTGTGGGGTTTTATGCACTCAAGTACAATTACTTGGTGGTATATGCACACATGAGTACCATGTCTTGGTGGGATTTGCATACTTCCTAAACTTCCACACTTCTTCTCTATATCCTTCTTCAAACTGGCTTTGTGTATATAGAGAGAGGCATTGTCTAATACCGCTAAGGATTACGTATACTTTTATATATATTTCTTCAAACTAGATTTTTTACTCAGCATCATCAATTGTGACTACAAACTTCAAGACTTTCTTCGTCTTGACATTCATCAACACATTATTGCTTGACATCAGACTTGTTTCTTGTTTGACATTGTACATCAATCTTGTTTCTTGTTTGACGTCAACATCCATCTTGTGTGTTTTACTGGCATCAGACTTGTTTCTTGTTTGACATTTAACATCGAGCTCTTTTCTTGTTTGACATCAACATCCATCTTGTGTGTTTGATATCCTGCTTGTTTCTTGTTTGAAATCAATGACAACACGATTGTCCAACATAAATAATTTCCACGAATCTTCCGTGGCCATTTCACTTGCCATCCTAGCTTCACTCAAGATTTAGGTTTAAAATTTTATGCCTCAAAAATTTATGTAGAGACTTCATAAGAAACATTTGGCATTACGACTTCAATTGTCATTAATTCTTACTTTTAGAGAATGTCTAGAATTACCATGAAGTGATTTGATGTAGTCTGCAAGAATTTTTTGGTTTCATCAACCTTCATTGCTTGTCTTTCAAATTCAAGGTTCAAAATAGCCCTCTTAAAGCGTGCCTCTTTTATTTTGATTGTATCGTCTCTTAAGATTAAGGCTTCATCTGATTATTCAACAATATTTATTTCTACTCTCTAAGTTTGTGCATTGTTGTGGGCTATGAATTTCCTTTTCTTTGCAAATCCTTCACTTTGGATGATTTCTTGGTAGATAATTTCTTAATTTGCATGCAACTTAAAGTAATTATATAAAGTTTCCAACTTTAACTTTTCCATTTCACCTACCATCTTCACTTGGATTTTAGACTCAAGTTCCAAAATATCCTCACTAAATCTTTCTACCGAGGCTTTAACAGAAACGTTTGCCAATACAATTGGAATGGCCATTAACTCCCACTTGTAAAGAATGTATGGATTGTAAAATTATAGTTTCATAGTATAAGCAAACTATGCAACAATGAAAACCTACAAAGGAAAATATCAAACACACAAATGTATTGCACGCATATTTTTACCCCTAAACAAATGTTTAGACTATAAAATGATAATTTTAGAGTAAAATCAACTAGAATGCAAAATGATAGTTTCAGATTATAAGCAAACTATGTAATCATGAAAACCTACAAAGGAAAATATAAAACACATACCTTATTGCAGGTAGAATTTTACCTAGGACAAACATTATAAGTTTGAAACTTTCCCCAAAATAATGTTTCACCAGCATTGGGCCCTTCTCCTCTTCTATTAGTATATCCATAATATTTTTATATTTTAGAGCAAACTGATCCTTTCAAAAGCAATCCTATTTTTTGTTCTTGTTTCACCAACTCCCATTTTTTATAAGGACCATATTCTTTATGTGTAACATGAATTTCTCCACTTTCACTCAGCATGGTCCTCACATTCTTGAAGAGCATATTCAAGCGGTGATGGTGCTGCTTAGCATGGGAAAACATAGTGCACTAATTATAAAACACTTTTGTGCAATTGTCACTACATGCTCTAATCCACAAAACATAATTCCATTATTTAATGGGAAAAAAAATCCGCTTTAATAGGATTTGTTGCAACAGAGAACTGCTCAAAGTTTAAGAATATTACTTTATAAATTTTTTATTTTCTTCCTTTCCATGGAAACCCGCATGAGGGAAGTTGTGGACAATTCTTTAAAAACTCATCCTTTTTACAATATGGTGATTCTCCATTTTGGTTGCATTAATCCCATGCAATATAATTTCTCCAAGCCTATCTGAATATGATAGTGTTTGATGGGCCAATGCATTGCAGCTATTGATCCGAGAGGATCTAAAAAGGCCAATTTTCAAAATCATCATATTGCAACAAAAATAGAACCATGTCGAAGAGCTCATCAATCCGATTTCAGTGGTGCAAACGGCGTGTCAAATGGACTTCGGATGCAAAAGATATTGCGTTTTGAAGTTTGGACCCAACAGGGAAAATTTTGGCTGAAGTGCCACGTGGCAGTGCCACGTGGTAGTCAAAAAGTACATTCTAATGACATGGCATGATTATGTGTCATGATGACATGGCATGGTGATGTGGCATGATGACATAGCATGTTGATATTGCATGATGACATGGCATGGTGACATGGCATGATGATGTGGAATGATGACATGGCATGATGAAGTGGCATGATGACTAGCATGCATGCATTTGTGCTTGAAATGAGTTTTAGTACATTCATGCATTTACTCATGAGAAATTGTAAAATGATTAATATTTGAAGTGAGTGGAAAAATTACTCACATATTACTCATTTATTTTATTCCTTGAGTTGTTATGAAGTTAATGCATGGTTGTAACCAAAAACAAACATGCCATATTTGTAAAGAAGTTGTAACAAGTTGGTTTATGGTTGAAAAACCAACATGCTATTTAAAAAAGGGATTTTGTTATGTAATGGATTATTGTTGGATTTTGTAAATGTCATTATGGGGAAGTAACTAAATGTGAAAACCCATGGGCATGTGGGCATGAACCATATTTTTGGTTTATGTTCTTAAAAGCCAAGCCAATTTGTAACTAATCCCAATTTGGAGAATTACATGTATTATGCCACCAAGAGTAGCTTCTCCTATTTAAGCACTTGTCATGTGCATTTCAAGGGAGCTCAAGTTTGGAGAAATGTAGCCCATAGAGGAAGCAAGCATCTGAGAGGCCCCATTGGGGGTCGCCATTGGAGAAGCTCATGGAGAGGCTCAAACCTTGTAGTTATAGCTCAGAGAGCAAGCATGGCTCCATCATGTCCGAAGGTGATCCGGCGTAGGAGACAAAGAAGCAGAGTCAGTTCGAGGAGGCAACATTTCAATTTGCATTTGAAGGCAAGTAGCGACCATCTACGCTCTCATCCCGAAGGACAAAGGTGAAGGGATTGGTTGGTAAGAGTGTGACTTTGGTTTTATTGATGCACTTTTCATGAAAACATATTGTCGTCTATTGAGACTATCCTGCAGAAGACCGTGTGGCGTAGCTCGAGGTTCGTGGCTCGTAGAGTCAGTTGAAAGAGCGCAATTTGCTACATTATGCAAGTCTTTGATCCGCTCAAGGTTCGTGGCTCGTAGAGTCAGTTGAAAGAGTGTGATTGGCTACATTGGGAAAATATCTTCATGTCCAAGTTTGGAAACTTCTCAAGACAAAGGAGGCAGGCATTTGCTTGCTTGATTTCTGCAGTCTTCGATTGAGTCCTAGAGCTTGTGCACTTATGTGACCCATCAGAGGCAGTTATGGTGCGGCAGTAGGGATGAACAGATGATGAAGACTCTGTAGGTGAATCTATTGTGATGTGTCTTATGTATTTGTGCATCTTTCCGATGGATTGGTCACTCTATTTTGGAGTAGGCCCGGAGACGTAGCCAGGAGATCTGGTGAACTCCGTAATCAAATCGTGTCCCTGATGTGCTTGAATGATTTTTCATTTTCATGTGGATGATTCTATGTTACACACTTATATTATGCTCATGCTCACTTGCACTAATGTCAGAAAAACAATCCTATTGGTCCCGATTGTTTCAAGCAGGTTCGATGACTTTTCGGGCTCGCCCCGGGATCAGATCAAGTGGTATCAGAGCAGGCTGACAAGTGTTGCAGGTTGTGGACTGTTATGAGAAAAATTTTGCAGTGTGCAAAAATCAAGGAATTGGAAGCAGTTTGTGCAAGCACCAATGAAGCAAGAAGTAGATGAGCATACCTGCAAGAAGCTTTTGAGGACCAAAAGCCTTCCCAGTGGGGAGGAATGATCCGGGAGGATCTAAAAAGGCCAATTTTCAAAATCATCATATTGTAACAAAAATAGTACCATGTCGAAGAGCTCGTCAAGCCGATTCCAACGGTGCAAACAGCGTGTCAAACAGACTCCGGATGCAAAAGATAATGCGTTTTGAAGTTTGGCCCCAACAAGGAAAATTTTGGCTGAAGTGCCACGTGGCACTCCCTCAAGCTTCCACGTGGTATTCAAAAAGTGCATTCTAATGACATGGAATGATGATGTGGCATGCTGACATGGCATGGTGATGTGGCATGATGACATAGCATGTTGATATTGCATGATGATGTGGCATGATGATGTGGCATGGTGACATGGCATGATGATGTGGAATGATGACATGACATGATGAAGTGGCATGATGACTAGCATGCATGCATTTGTGCTTGAAATGATTTTTAGGACATTCATGCATTTACTCATGAGAAATTGTAAAATGATTAATATTTGAAGTGAGTGGAAAAATTACTCACATATTACTCATTTATTTTATTCTTTGAGTTGTTATGAAGTTAATGCATGGTTGTAACCAAAAACAAACATGCCATATTTGTAAAGAAGTTGTAACAAGTTGGTTTATGGTTGAAAAACCAACATGCTATTTAAAAAAGGGATTTTTTTATGTAATGGATTATTGTTGGATTTTCTAAATGTCATTATGGGGAAGTAACTAAATGTGAAAACCCATGGGCATGTGGGAATGAACCATATTTTTGGTTTATGTTCTTAAAATACAAACCAATTTGTAACTAATCCCAATTTGGAGAATCACATGTATCATGCCACCAAGAGTAGCTTCTCCTATTTAAGCACTTGTCATGTGCATTTGAAGGGAGCTCAAGTTTGGAGAAATGTAGCCCATAGAGGAAGCAAGCATCTGAGAGGCCCCATTAGGGGTCGCCATTGGAGAAGCTCATGGAGAGGCTCCAACCTTGTAGTTCCAGCTCAGAGAGAAAGCATGGCTCAATCATTTCCTAAGGTGATCCAGCGTAGGAGACAAAGAAGGAGAGTCAGTTCGAGGAGGCAACATTTCAATTTGCATTTGAAGGCAAGTAGCGACCATCTACACTCTCATCCCGAAGGACAAAGGTGAAGGGATTGGTTGGTAAGAGTGTGAATTTGGTTTTATTGATGCACTTGTCATGCAAACATATTGTCGTCTATTGAGACTATCCTGCAGAAGACCGTGTGGCATAGCTCGAGGTTCGTGGCTCGTAGAGTCAGTTGAAAGAGTGCAATTTGCTACATTATGCAAGTCTTTGATCTGCTCGAGGTTCGTGGCTCGTAGATTCAATTGAAAGAGTGTTATTGGATACATTGGGAAAATATATTCATGTCCAAGTTTGGCAACTTCTCGAGACAAAGGAGGCAGGCATTTGCTTGCTTGATTTCTGTAGTCTTCGATTGAGTCCTATAGCTTGTGCACTTATGTGACCCATCATAGGCAGTTATGGTGCGGCGGTAGGGATGAACAGATGATGAAGACTCTGCAGGTGAATCCATTGTGATGTCTCTTATGTATCTGTGCATCTTTGCAATGGATTGGTCACTCTATTTTGGAGTAGGCTCGGAGACGTAGCCAGGAGATCTGGTGAACTCCGTAATCAAATCGTGTCCCCGATGTGCTTGAATGATTTTTCATTTTCATGTGGATGATTCTATGTTACACACTTATATTATGCTCATGTTCACTTGCACTAACGTCAGAAAAACGATCCTATTGGTCCCCATTATTTCGAGCAGGTTCGATGACTTTCTGGGCTCGCCCCGGGATCAGATCAAGTGGTATCAGAGCAGGCTGACAAGTGTTGCAGGTTGTGCACTGTTATGAGCAAAATTTTGCAGTGTGCAAAAATCCAGGAATTGGAAGCATTTTGTGCAGGCACCAATGAAGCAAGAAGTAGATGAGCATACCTGCAAGAAGCTTTTGGGGACCAAAAGCCTTCCCAGTGGGGAGGAATCATCCGGGAGGATCTAAAAAGGCCAATTTTCAAAATCATCATATTGCAAAAAAAGTAGTACCATGTTACAGCGTGTCAAACGGACTCCGGATGCAAAAGATATTGCGTTTTGAAGTTTGGCCCCAACAAGGAAAATTTTGGCTGAAGTGCCACGTGGCACTCCCTCAAGCTGCCACGTGGTAGTCAAAAAGTGCATTCTAATGACATGGCATGATGATGTGGCATGCTGACATGGCATGATGATGTGGCATGATGACATGGCATGGTGATGTGGCATGATGACATAGCATGTTGATATTGCATGATGATGTGGCATGGTGACATGGCATGATGATGTGAAATGATGACATGGCATGATGAAGTGGCATGATGACTAGCATGCATGCATTTGTGCTTGAAATGAGTTTTAGGACATTCATTCATTTACTCATGAGAAATTGTAAAATGATTAATATTTGAAGTGAGTGGAAAAATTACTCACATATTACTCATTTATTTTATTCCTTGAGTTGTTATGAAGTTAATGCATGGTTGTAACCAAAAACAAACATGCCATATTTGTAAAGAAGTTGTAACAAGTTGGTTTATGGTTGAAAAACCAACATGCTATTTAAAAAAGGGATTTTGTTATGTAATGGATTATTGTTGGATTTTGTAAATGTCATTATGGGGAAGTAACTAAATGTGAAAACCCATGGGCATGTGGGCATGAACCATATTTTTGGTTTATGTTCCTAAAATCCAAACCAATTTGTAACTAATCCCAATTTGGAGAATCACATATATCATGCCACCAAGAGTAGCTTCTCCTATTTAAGCACTTGTCATGTGCATTTGAAGGGAGCTCAAGTTTGGAGAAATGTAGCCCATAGAGGAAGCAAGCATCTGAGAGGCCCCATTGGGGGTCGCCATTGGAGAAGCTCATGGAGATGCTCCAACCTTGTAGTTCCAGCTTAGAGAGCAAGCATGGCTCCATCATGTCCGAAGGTGATCCAGCGTAGGAGACAAAGAAGCAGATTCAGTTCGAGGAGGCAACATTTCAATTTGCATTTGAAGGCAAGTAGCGACCATCTACACTCTCATCCCGAAGGACAAAGGTGAAGGGATTAGTTGGTAAAAGTGTGACTTTGGTTTTATTGATTCACTTTTGATGCAAACATATTGTCATCTATTGAGACTATCCTGCAGAAGACCGTGTGGCGTAGCTCGAGGTTCGTGGCTCGTAGAGTCAGTTGAAAGAGTGCAATTTGCAACATTATGCAAGTCTTTGATCCGCTCGAGGTTCATGGCTCGTAGAGTCAGTTGAAAGAGTGTGATTGGCTACATTGGGAAAATATCTTCATGTCCAAGTTTGGCAACTTCTCGAGACAAAGGAGGCAGGCATTTGCTTGCTTGATTTCGATAGTCTTCGATTGAGTCCTATAGCTTGTGCACTTATGTGACCCATTAGAGGCAGTTATGGTGCGGTGGTAGGGATGAACAGATGATGAAGACTCTGCAGGTGAATCCGTTGTGATGTATCTTATGTATTTGTGCATCTTTGCAATGGATTGGTCACTCTATTTTGGAGTAGGCCCGGAGACGTAGCTAGGAGATCTGGTGAACTCCGTAATCAAATTGTGTCCCTGATGTGCTTGAATGATTTTTCATTTTCATGTGGATGATTCTATGTTACACGCTTATATTATGCTCATGTTCACTTGCACTAACTTCAGAAAAATGATCCTATTGGTCCCGATTGTTTCGAGCGGGTTTGATGACTTTCCGGGCTCGCCCCGGGATCAGATCAGCTATAAAATTGAATCCCTTGGTTCATTACTTAAATTGTCAATCGGGGATTCATATGAACTTAAGAGGTACCATGCAATATGTATCCAGTTGGAAAAGGACAAATCCATCTGGTAGTATGAGTGAAATCCATTCTAACAACATAAAATAAATTTAATCTTAAAATAAACAAATGAAAACTACTCTAAACTGGAAATGAAATCTAATCTAGGAACCAAAAATATCCTATAAGAAACTTTAAAGGACCGCTAAAAACATGTTGCAAGAGTGTAAGATCCAAATATTCTACTTGGAACTTAGTTATGTATCATCTCCTTCAAGGGTAAGCATAGGGTGACCTTTCACGTTCAACTATGACAACTTTCAGTGAAATTCCCCCTTCCTCATCTTTTGATTATTAGATGCAGAGATTCTGAAGCTATGGTTTCCATGCAAGTGATAGAAACAAGTAGAGGGTGAGCATTGACCAAATTGAAATGATCAATTCACACATAAATTAAATGGCATGGAATAATCTCAAAACAAAATGCTTAAATTAAATCTAACGAAGGGTCGTAAGGGAAAAAGACTTTGAATCTCTACTTGACACTTATTTCCTTATCAATTTTGTCATAGACAAGGAAGGAGATATTCTGTGTTCAGTTCATAATATTTGGTAAAAGATATCCATTACTCTCAATTTATTGAATACAGACATTCAAAAGCCATGGGTTCCATGAAAGTGATCACAACAAGCAGAGGGTTGGGCATGAACCAAGTGTTGAAAATGAGATCATATGTATGAAATAAATGACATTAACAACATAAATGTAATTTAATCAAGTAGTCATGAAAAAAATCTATTCTAAAACGGAAAGGAATCTAATTCACTCCAAAAATAATAATAAAAGGGCAATATTGTGCAAAAGCAAATGCTGAAACAAAATGTCTTATAGAAAATTTCTTACAAAATGTAGAACTTCTACACTTTGTTGCAGAAAATGTAGAATTTCTATAGTCACTATAATCCTAATTTAAAAATTATGAAATGAAATGCACGATTGAAATCGGAAAGGTATGAAAGGGTCCACATTCCTTACCTTGAGTGGCCCCAACCTAAAGGAACTGTTGGAACCCTTGCTAAACTAACTAATACAAAGATAAATTGAAACTAGTTTTTTTCTCATTAAAAGTATGCCATTAAAATAGGGAAGCAAGATGCCTCTTACAAATTTGCCTTGACCAGCAAGGAAGAGAATGAAAAATTATTTAGATAAGAATAGTAATTGAATTTTAACCTCATACTATCAAATTCACTATCATTTATACAAGAATAACTCAAGACTACCCATGTAATCAGATTTGTGGAAGTTGTCATAGTTAACTAGAAATTTGTATGCAAATTAGTGGGATTAATTTCCTCTTTAGAAATTCGACTTTGCCTCCATGATTTATACTTGGGATGATGTTGAGTTCTTCTTCCATGTGGTGGTATCTCATGAGAATTATCAACACTTGAGAACACTGTCTCATGCAACCATCTCCTTGATTTAAGGAAATTATCCCCCAATGAACTAGAAATATGCATATTGATTTTGTGGGATTGATTCTCCCTCTTAGGATTTCGACTTGGCATGCGAGAATCAAGAGGGGACATAATTCCTTAAATTACTCCACCAATCTCTAGTTTAACTAGTGAACTGATTGAAGGAGATTGAGTTGATTTTGGTGACCTAATTTCCTTGAGTTGACTTGATATTACTCCACCATAACTCAATAATGATTTTGACACATACCAGTAAATTATCTCATCAAATAAATCAAATGAATAAGAAAATTAAGTAAAATTACTGATCAAATGTCAACATATTCATTAAACAAACATGCATAGGATTTTAGCAAGAATATCATAATTTTTATAATAATCTGTGCAACTTAAACCCTTATGCCTCCCTAATAAGCCTTAGGTATAACAAAGATGGGACAAATAATGTTCCTTTTATGGGGCCCATCAATGCTTGTTGGGATGATTTGTACAACTGTAGCACATTCTCTACATTAAGGGCACACATATATAAATGGATGCAAAATACAGGGAAAACATCAACACGTATATAAGAAAAAATGACCAGAACAAAACATAGAGTTCTTGAGGAAATATTTTAGACGTATACTGTCCAGAGAGGTGGGAACCATGTTTTTCCCAAACCCAAATACATTTTCCAGAGCTAAAGAAAATGAAAAGTCTCCCTCCCCAACTAGTAATATCTTATTAGTGTTGGAATAGTGCTTGATACTTCTCTCCAAAAATGGATGTTCCAATAGACAATTGGACCTATTAATATCTTTATGTTGCAGAAAAAAAAAATCCATATTTGAATACACGAGATAATCCACAGAGACGTTAGAAAATAATCCCCTGCAATAACAAGTCAATTATAGGATAATTTCAAGAGTAAAAGAGAAAGATATGTACTCCTATGGCCAAATCCATGATCCTTGAACACTTAATTTAAGTATAATTCTTGTCAGCCAAGAATCCATGGTACTCTATACAACCTTAGGCAAGCCCTCAACCATTACTTTCAACATGCATCCTTTCAAGAGCCTTACCAAGGAATAACCATACTTTCTATGTTCAAAACCATGTATAAAGAAAATATAAATTACTTGTATAGGTATTAGATGTTGAAGTACTTAATCTCTAGAAGCATCTAGGGATAATTTTAGGGGCGAATTTTAGACCAGTGGGATATTTTTCCATGTTTTTCTCCCAAAAAAGATTTGGCATTTTGCATTTTTTGAAGCCTTGTTTTGCCCAATTTTGATGGGGTAAAATGTTTTCACCCTAAAAATCACCAAATTATTATATAAATGATATAAAATCCTTGGAAATTAAAATATTTTTTGAAAAATATCGGCAATCATTTTATAGTTGGTGTTTTAAGAATTGGTAATATTCGCCAACATTTATACACTTTTAAATAAGTATGGTTCCTTAAAATCATCCCTGGAAGCATCCTTGGGAGTTTATTGATGACAACTCTATGACTGGAAATGTTTTTGACTTGATCATGTTATAATTTGAGAATACATATTGTAATTCTTTATTGAATAATGTTGTCTAATTATTGGTTTTGGGGTTTGCATTGTGATGCAGGACCATCCAGCTTGAAGTTCATTGACTAATGAATCATCTTAGCATCCAGCTCAAAGTTCATTTACTGATGAGTCAACTTTCCTTGTAATCAAGTTCTATATGGATAGGGTTTGATGACAAGTAGATAGAAATAGTTTTAAATTTGTAATAAGTGCCAATTTTTCCTTTGTTCTCCTTGATCCCTGCGTGGATTTCTCAAGGATTGATCTCTGTCGATAGGGTTTTCTTTTATTAGGTCCTCAGGTCCAACTTAGTTGGATTTGACAGGTTTTCTGAGTGTTATAAATTAATTTGAGTGTAGTAGGTCTAAGAAGAGAGGGAGGGGGCAGAAGGAAAAGGAAAAAGGAGTGAAAGATGAGAGAATACAAAGTGTTCACAAAAGGAGTGAATAAGTTGAATTCTCTGTGTTTGAAATTCCTATCAAGTTGAATAAATAACAGAGGATTACATTCTGTGTGTGTTTTGATGGATTCCTGGTCTTATATAAATCTGTAGAGATATGAATTTATCCTGCGTTCACTCCATATAACTATGTGTATAAATTATTTAGTTTCCAAATTGCAGATAAATTGATCCTTTCAGTGATCAATTTGGCGAGTTACAAAGAAAGATATCAGAGAAGATCGAACATCGAAGAAAGATCGTGACGAAAATCAACGGTTACAATCTGTTCCACATCTGGAGACAGATCAACGACCAAGAACTAATCTGCAAGAATCGACGGTGCAGAAGACTTCGAAATTGCAGAATCGAGAAACATGGAAATTACGGGAACTCAGTTTTTGATAAGTCAAGTTCTACAACCCACATGCGGGATAGACCGTTGCGGCCGTAATTAGTTGCTGAAGTTCAATTTAAAAAAATAAAAGTTGTAAAGCCGCATCCTGCAATATGCAGTGTTGCAGAAAAGGAGTTGCGGGAAACGTCTTGGGGAACGACGTTTGCGGAAAAGCTAAGTTGTGGAAAGGTGGAGATTGCAGAATAACGATCTTGTAGAAGGGAAAGATACCTGAGTTAAATTTTATGGAAAGAAGATTTCAATCAGGAATTCAGCCTGTAAGTTGAAGTCTTGGATCTAGTTGGTCTTTGAGGCCATTAGTTTTGGTATCAGAGCAGGACAAAGATTCTGCGTAGTAGCTTAGTTGATCAGTTGATTCTGTGAAGAAAGATGCCTCCAAGAAGGGGATGCATACATGGAGTTCCTATAGGACGTGGTCGACGAAGACAACCTATAGAGACAGAAATGGAAAGAAACATGAGAATACTGGAAGAAAGGTTAGAAGCTATGGAAAGAAAGAACCATTCAAAAAATTCAGGTGACAGTGATGAAGAAGCCGAATCTAAATCCTCTGAGGAAGAAGAAGAAGATCCTGATGAAGTTAAAATCTTGAATATGTTTATGAAAACCAGTGGCATACCAAGAATAGAAGTACCTATGTATTCAGGTAACTTAAATGTTGAAGAACTTATGGATTGGATTAATGCTCTAAGTAAATACTTTGATTTTGAAGAGATAGAATACAAGAATAAAGTGAGGTATGCAACTACCAGATTGAAGGGACATGCAACTATCTGGTGGGATGAGCTCCAGATCCATCGAGACAGAAGAGGTAAGAAAAAAATTTACTCCTGGGATAAGATGTATAAGATTAAAAGTCAATTTATTCCTAAGGACTATCAGTTAAATCTTCTTAGACAATTACAGAACCTTAGACAAAAGGCTATGACAGTAAAAGAATATACATAAGAGTTTTTTAGATTGAATATTAGATCTGGACACACAGAGGGAGGTATAGAAAGAGTAGCTAGGTATATCAATGGGTTGAGATATCATATACAAGATGAACTCAGTCTATTAAATTTGAAAACTATAGAAGATGCATATCAATATCTTTAAAGGTAGAAGAGAAATTGCTAAGAAAGTAAAACCAAGGAAACAGAGGAAAGAACATGGTAAGATGCAGAGGTCTTCCAAATAGAGGAGGTAGAACTTCTAAAGATGAAGCTAAAATTTCTAGCAGTAGCAGTCAATCATTCCAGAGAGGAGGATTCAGAGGAGGTAGAGGAAGAGGTAGAAATAGAGAAGTAAGATGTTATACTTGTGGAGAGATTGGACATATGTCTTGGGATTGTCCAAGAAATAAATATATAGGTAAGATAAATGTGAATGTTACAGAGGCTTAGGAAGAATCAAAAGAAGAAACATAGGTGAATAATCCTCCAGAGGATGGAGAGGCTCTTATGTTGAAGAGAGTCTTGGTGAAGACAGAGAAACATGTACATGAACCAGTTCAAAGGAAAAGTCTGTTCAGAACAAGGTGTAAGTCACAAGGTAAGTGTTATAAAATGGTTATTGATAGTGGTAGTACTGATAATTTGGTTTCCACAGAGATGGTAGAGAAGCTGGGATTGAATAGGATGAAGCATCCCATTCCTTACAAAGTGTCCTCGTTGCAGAAAGGGCATCAGCTCTTAGTAAATGAACAATGTAATGTGGAGTTCCATGTTGGTACTTACAAGGATGAAATATTGTGTGACATAATGCTTATGGATGTGTGCTTATGGATGTGTGCCATATGATAGGAAAGTTGTTCATGATGGGAGGAAGAATACTTATTCTCTGGAGAAAGATGGGAAGAGACATACCTTGTAACCCTTAGAAGATGAAGCAGTTCAAGGAAGTTCAGGATCAAGAATTTTGTTGATGTCTAGAAAAGAACTGTTACAGGAAGTTCAAAAAGAAAAGGATCTACATTTTTCTCTTATCGGTAAGCCAAAGGTAATTTTAACTTCTACAGATTGAGATGATTTTCTAGATGAAGTTAAAACTTTGCTTGATGAGTATGCTGACATTATTGTGGATGAATTGCCAAATGAATTACCTCCTGTAAAAAGTATTAGCCATCACATTGACTTAATACCTGGTGCATGTTTACCTAACAAAACAACATACAGATTAACCCCTCTAGAAAATGAAGAAATCAAACAACAAGTACAAGAGCTGTTGGAGAAGGGATTGGTAAATGAGAGCTTGAGTCTTTGTGCCATACCCACTGTGCTAAGCCCAAATAAAGATGGTGGGTGGAGAATGTGTATTGAATCCAGGGAAATTAACAATATCACTACCAGGTATAGATTTCCTTTACCCAAAATTGATGATCTGATGGACTGTTTAAGTGGTTCAAAATATTTTTCCAAAATAGATTTGAAAAGTGGATATCATCAAATTAGAATAAGGGAAGGGGATGAATGGAAAAAAACATTTAAAACTAATGCTGGTCTATATGAGTGGTTAGTGATTCCATTTGGGCTTACAAATGCACCCAGTACTTTCATGAGATTGATGAATGAGGTTATGAAAGAATTTACTAGAAAATGTGTGATAGTATATCTAGATGACATACTGATTTTAGTCAGAACAGAGAAGAGAATTTAAGGCGCCTTAAGTTGGTGTTTAGGACTTTACAGAAGGAGAAGCTGCTGATAAATTTGAATAAGTGTATCTTCCTTAAAAAAGAATTGGTCTACTTGGGTTTCGTGGTTTTAGAAGAAGGACTGAAAATGGATTCTGATAAAGTGCAAGCAATTTTAAATTGGCCAGTTCTAAGGAGTTCTTACGAGGTAAGAAGTTTTCATGGACTTCCTAGTTTCTATAGGAAGTTCATTAAGAATTTCAAACAGATTTGTGCACCTTTAATAAATACTTTCAGAGGAAGTAAACAACCTTTCCAATGGACCGAAGCAGTTGATAGAAATTTTAAATTTTTGAAGAAGAAAATAACTGAGAAGCCTATTTTGGCTTTGCCCAGTTTTGATAAAGTCTTTCAAGTGGAGATAGATGCCAGTGGAGCAGCAGTGGGAGTAGTTTTAAGTCAAGAATAGAGGCCAGTGGCATATTTCAGTGAAAAGTTGAATGAAGCTAAACAAAAGTACTCTTCGTATGATAAAGAATTATATACTGTTATGCAATCTCTTAAAAAGTGGAGACATTAATTAATGCCTAGGGAATTTGTTTGGTATTATGACAATCATGATTTTCAATTCATCAACAACCAGCCTAAGTTAAATCAAAGGCATTCTAAATGGGTAGAATTTTTGTAGAAATTTACCTTCGTTATCAAACATACAAGTGGTAAGTCTAATAAAGTTGTTGATGCTTTGAGCAGGATAAGTTTGGTAATGTAGGAAGTTAAGGTCAGTACTTTGGAATTTGAAAATTTGATTTCTATGTATAAAGAGGATGTAGATTTCAAGGATATCTATGATGCCTATGAAAATCCATTTACCCATAACAGAAGCCAGTGGTTAGATTATATGATGCAGGAAGGATTGTTGTTCAAAGACAGTAAGTTGTGTATTCCAAGATGTTCAATGAGGGAAAATTTAATTCAAGAAAAACACAGTGGGGGTCTCTTAGGACATTTTGGACAAGTCAAGACTTTTTATCTGGTGAGTAATTTTTATTTTTGGCCAAAGATGCAACATGATGTGAAGAAATTTGTTGAAGGATGTAGAGTCTGTCAACATGCAAAAGGGGGAAGTCAGAACATAGGATTGTATCAACCATTACTTATTCCAGCTAGGCCTTGGGATTCAATAAGCATGGATTTTGTTTTAGGTTTACCTAGAACTCAGACAGTTCATGATTCAATTTATGTTGTAGTAGATATACTTTCCAAAATGGCTTGTTTCATTGCATGAAAAAAGACTAATGATGCAACAAACATTGCTAATCTATTCTTTTAAGAAATTTTAAAGTTGCATGGTTTTCCTTTGAGTATTGTGTTTGACAAAGATACAAAATTTGTCGGTCATTTTTGGAGAACTCTATGGAAGAAATTGGGGACTAATCTCAGTTTTAGTTCCGCTTATCACCCTCAAACTGATGGATAGACTGAAGTGGTAAATAGGAGCTTAGGAAATATACTGATAAGTCTGGTGTATGAACATCCAAAACTGTGGGACTTAGCTTTAGCTCAGGCTGAGTTCACATACAATGATTCACCCAATAGAAGTACATGTATGAGTCCTTTTCAAATTTCCTATGGGATGCATCCAAGAGGTGTATATGAACTTAGAGATTTGGGAAAATAGGAAAAGAGAATTGCATAGGGTGAAGACTTTGCAATTAGTATGCATGAGCTATACGAAAACATCAAGAAGAGACTACATGAAAGTGCGAAGAAGTATAAACAGAAAGCATACCTAAAGAGGAGAGAAGTGAATTTTCATATTGTATATTTAGTCATGGCCTATCTTAAAAAGGAAAGGTTCCCTAAAGGAACTTATAATAACTTATAAAGTTTTAAGGAAGTTTTCTACAAATGCTTATGAAATTGAACTTCCTTCTGACCTTCAGATTTCACCAAATTTTAATGTTTCATATTTGAATACTTTTAGAGATGTAGGTATCCAACCAAATGGTGTAACTTGAGATAGAGATGATCCAACTATAGATTGGCAAGGACAAATTCCACAAAAATAACAACCTTAGATTGAAGCCATCCTTGACAAAAGAATCTTAAGGAAGATCAGGAACAAAACCTTCTTTCAATACCTGGTCAAATGGAGAAATCAGCCTACTAAAGATGCAGCCTAGATGACAAAGCAAGAAATTTCCAAGTACAATGTACTTCCTGAAGACTTAATGAAATAATTCTTTTCTTCCCCATGAGTATGATGCAGAAGCATCCAACTCGAAGTTCATTGACTGATGAATCATCTTAGCATCCAACTCGAAGTTCATTTACTGATGAGTCGGCTTGCCTTGTAATCAAGTTCTATATGGATAGGGTTCGATAACAAGTAGATAGAATTAGTTTTAAATTTGTAATAAGTGGCAATTTTTCCTTTGTTCTCCTTGATCCCTGCATGGATTTCTCAAGGATTGATCTTTGTCGATAGGGTTTTCTTTTATTAGGTCCTCAGGTCCAACTTAGTCGGATCTGACAGGTTTTCTGAGTGTTATAAACTAATTTGAGTGTAATAGGTCTAAGAAGAGAGGGAGGGGGCAGAAGGAAAAGGAAAAAGGAGTGAAAGATGAGAGAATAAAGAGTGTGCATAGAAGGAGTGAATAAGTTGAATTATCTGTGTTTGAAATTTCGATCAAGTTGAATAAAGAACAGAGGATTACATTCTATGTTTGTTTTGATGGATTCCTGGTTTTATATAAATCTATAGAGATATTAATTCATCCTGTGTTCACTCCATATAACTCTGTGTATAAATTATTTAGTTTCCGAATTACAGAGAAATTGATCCTTTCAGCGGCTCAATTTGGCGAGTTACGAAGAAAGATCTCAGAGAAGATCGAATGACAAAGAAATATCGCGACAGAAATCAATGGTTACAATCTATTCCACATCTAGAGACAGATCAACGACCAAGAACTAATCCGCAAGAATCGATGGTGTGGAAGACTTCGAAATTGTGGAATCAAGAAACATGGAAATTGCGGGAACTCAGTTTTCAATAAGTCAAGTTCCGCAGCCTACATGCAGGATAGACCGCTACGGCTGCAATTAGTTACAGAAGTTCAATTTTAAAAAATAAAAAAATTTGTAAAGCCGCATCCCGTAATCTGTAATGTTGCGGAAAAGGAGTTGCGGGAAACTTCTTGCGGAATGACGTTTGCAGAAAGGTGAAAATTGTGGAAAGGTGGAGATTGTAGAAGAACGATCTTGCAAAAGGGCAAGATACTTGATTTAAAGTTTATGGAAATAAGATTTCAATCAGGAATTCAGCATGTAAGTTGAATTCTTGGATCTAGTTCGTCTTGGAGGCCATCACATTGTGCAGTCACCAACAATAATTGTGATCTCCAAACAGTTGTAGATAATTAAGATTCAATAAAAGTAGCTATTACTTCTCTTTATACTACACATTGATTTATTTGAGTTGTTTGGCCTAAGATTTCGTTTGCTTGAATGAATATGATTCAACTTCGTAAATAAATGATGTCTCATACTAGTTTTGCACAGTGCTATATATTTCTTTATAGAAATATATTGATATATATTGCTTTAGACATACCTTGGTATTCATTGATCAATCTTTAGAATGTGAGTTGTTGAATATTGTAGCTACTAAACTTCTGGATATTTATCCTTCTTAGTGGGAATAAGTCAAGTTCCAAAAGGTGTTTGACATTGCAACATACTTATGATGCACTATACTATGAATGTTCTTGTAACATATCTAATATGTAATATTTCACATGTAATTATCCTTTGGTTTCTTTCTACAAACACATGTTTGCAATGGGGAAATCTTTTTCATATTTCATTCTAATAATAAGCATGATTTTATATTTTATTTTTTCTCTATGGGATAGCTAGGATCTACATGCAACATGTTAGATAGATAGAATATACAAATACCAAAATCATAGTGTTGGGATATTATTAAACCCACTCATAACTTAGGATAAAATAATTAATCAATTTTGATTAATTTCCTACCCACTAGCCTAGATAGTTGGCATCCACTTGCACCTTAAAGTCAACACTTGTCATCTATATCCCATGAATGCTTTAATTCTGATTTTGAGTTGATCTTGACCACTTTATTGACTCCCAGAATTAGTAACTGCGCTTTCCAGCAGATTCTTCCTTATTCTACTTTTATCCATCTTTTATGTGGATAAGGTAAAGCTAGTTAACTAGGAAATTGGTATCTTTTGTTGCCAACACATCCTCCATTATTTTCTCTCCATTTCCAGGATTAGCATGTTTTTCCATTACTCTTGACAAATCACTCATGCTTTTGCTAAATCGTGAGGTCCTTGACTGATTTGAGAAGTGCTTTATCCACCTATGGTGGTTTATCATATTTGGTAAGACTGATTTATGAGCTAGAAATGAGTTGCCTTCCATACAATCAAATATCCTTTATAAGGATGTATTACCATTGTAATAATATCAATTATCATTTATTGATCATTCATTAATGTGTGTTCATTAATTCCTCTTCTTCTCTCCTTCTGTTAATTCTTTGGAATTCCCAGTGAGCTTAATTGTGTGCTTAGATTCTTAGCTTGTTTATGGAATTCATGTTTCCATCAAGGCTTTAGAATTTTGACATGGTATCAGAGCCTAGGATATCAAAGTTCTGACATGGTATCAGAGCTTTGGGATCTCATCAATTAATTTTCCTTTTCATATTTACAGGTTCATTTGTAGGTGCAACAACTTCAATATGGATTCGAAAGTTCCTCTACTATCTCCTTTCAACTATGTTGATTGGAAGCCAAAGATGAGTGCAAACTTGAAGAGGCAATGTCTCTTTGATGTCTCCATTGGTTCTTTGAGCGAACATGAGTCTTATGAAGAGAAGATTGACTAGGTGAATAATTGTGATAGAGCTTATGGAATTATGTGTTTGGGAATATCTCCAAATATACATCATCTCATAGATTCCCCTGAATATCCATTTGAGCTTTGGAACAATTTGGACAAAGCTTTTGGTGTGCATGAAATAGAAGATGAAGCATGGAGCGAACCCAAAATATCCTCATATGCTCTCTCTCAAGATGTTCTTTCCTCTACATTCTCTGATGAAGTTATTTATGACGAATAAGTTTCTCATAAAATTCCTATTGTTGCTACCCTCTTTGATTTAAATGCTTCCTTCTTCAGTCAAGAAGCAAATATTGAAGATCAATCATTTTCTGTGTATCTTGAATATACTAATGATGAAAAAGAAGTGACAGATGGAGATGCTATGGCTATTGATGATTATTCACTCACACATTCATTATTCTTTATGTCTTCTATCATAGATTATGAGATCTATGTTCCAGATACTTCACACTTTGTGCATACCTCTCTCATTGATGGGGCTCAACTCAGTGATTTCCTGGATTCTTGCTTAGCCATATCAATCCTTATTTGTGTCATACCACTCACCATACTTGATCTCATGTGCTTTTGCATCTCCTCTTTTTTTCTTGGCATCGATCCTCAGAGACTCCTTGAATATTTTGAACATCTCCCTTCTTCCTCCTTTCATACTTCTACTACAGAGGATTCATTATCAGTGTATTTCCATGAGTCTATCGATATGCTTATATGTGATATTTTGGATTCTTTGTAAGCTATATCAACCCATGGAGCCCTTGCATTCACACTCTTTGATCCTATGGCTTCTCTATGTTCCTACATGATCACTTGCGCATATCCTCTCTGTAAATGAGGATGGAGACATTATACATTTGCTTGGACATTTATTTCACCTATATGGATCTGATTTCATCTCTATTGGTTCGAAGTTCAAGTCACTACATCATCTTGGCACTGATTACAACTCTCAACAGCTTTCACATCATTGGATATCAGTTGTTCTACATGGTCCCAGTATCCATCTTGCAGCTGTTCTTGATCTAGGTGAGCAGATTTATGTTATTCCCAAGAGGAAGATTCCTCTATACATCATCATTTAGTTTGGAGCATCATGAGCAACAGTTCAACATTTTTGGTTTTCCTTTCATGTCATTTCTTGAGGGAGGATTTTCCCCATGTGGTTTTGCCTTTTTCCTTAGCTTTTTGGACATAATAATTGTTAAAGGGTCACCATAGCCTTGTTGTTTGGCCCTATACACACCTATATTTTTAACATACCATCATAAAGTCAGACCTAAAGGGGGGTGTTGGGATAATATTAAACCCACTCATAACTTAGGATAAAATAATTAATCAATTTTGATTAATTTCCTACCCACTAGCCTAGATAGCTAGCATCCACTTGCACCTTAAAGTCAACACTTGCCATTTATACCCCAGCAATGCTTTAATTTTGATTCTGGGTTGATCTTGACCACTTTATTGACTCCCAAAATTAGTAACTACACTTTCCTGCATATTCTGCCTTATTCTACTTTTATCCATGTTTTTTGTGGATAAGGTAAAGCTAGTAAACTAGGAAATTGGTACCTTTTGTTGCCAACCCATCCTCCATTATTTTCTCTCTGTATTCTAGGATTAGCATGTTTTTCCATCAGTCTTGAAAACTCATGCATGCTTTTGTTAATTCGTGAGGTCCTTGACTGATTTGTGAAGTGCTTTATCCACCTATGGGGGCTTATCATATTTGGCAAGTCTGATTTATGAGCTAGCAATGAGTTGCCTTCCATCAACTCAAATCTCCTTTATAAGGATGTATTACCATTGTAATAATATCAATTATCATTTATTGATCATTCATGAATGTGTGTTCATTAATTCCTCTTCTTCTCTCCTTATGCTAATTCTCTGCAATTCCCAGTGAGCTTAATTGTGTGCTTAGATTCTTAGCTTGTTTATGGAATTCATGTTGCCATCAAGGCTTTAGAATTCTGACACATAGAAGTGATTTTAAATATCATTATTTTACAAGAGTTGGAAAACATGCTTACATATGCACCTTGTAACATGATGTGAATGGAACAATTCGGTAAATTTTTGTAACATCTTTGTAATGCTCGAGGAAAATGGCAACAAATTTGTGTGAGTCAATCTTATTTATTATTTAAGCACCTAAGATAGAGGTGCTACATGATGTATTTTTCCATAAAACTATTCTCCTTCATGAAAGAAATGGAGCAATCATGCACAAAATATTATATACAATCTGTTTTTTTTTGTCAAGGTTCCCCCATAATGTACCTACTATCTTTATTGTGATCTGGAAATAAGTTTGTGTTTGTCAACGTGACACCTCTCTAAATATTTTGATCACTATTGATGTATATATGCTTTTATATTAGATGTTTTTTATATGTATATATTATTTTCTTCACTTAAGAGCTTCTGAATTCATTATATGATTGTTCAATGGTAATTAGAGCAAAAATCTTCTTGTAGGCTGTGAACATGCAACGCAAGGATTGGCATATTAATGAAAATGTTTTGATACATTATGTAATATATATCTTGTATTTTATTGACTGAATGTAGAAGTTTGATGTTTTTGTTATATAGAAGAGGCTTGATTGCTCAATACATTATGCACTAAGGTTTTGATGATTTACATTGGCGATTGACGTGTGAACAATTTTTCTATATGGTTAATTTCCTTGAGATACTGATATTTTCTCTTGTTATTGATAATAACATCTATGGTAGAAGCAAAGTCCTTTGTGCAGCATGTTTTGGAGTGGTCAAATAGTTGGAAGTGGCATAGAGGATAATATGAGTAAAAGGAGAAGGAAGAGAACACTAAAGTAAAAGGTTGAAATCATTGAAGGGAACCAAATTCAACTTCTAATGGGGGAATGCTTAAGAGTTTGAAGGTTCAAAAAGATATGATTGTTTGAAGGAATAAAAAGATAAAATTGTTTGAAGGAATACAACACTTTCTCTTTTGTTTGTTCGAAGAAAAGAAATGAGTTATGAACCTTTTATTTAGGGGTGTTTGCTATAGGGTTGTGCATCAGGGATAATTTTAAGGAACCATACTTATTTAAAAGTTTATAAACGCTGGCGAATCTTACCAATTCCTAAAACATCAACTATAAAATGTTTGGCGATATTTTTTAAAAATATTTCAATTTATGAGGATTTTATATCATTTATATAATAATTTGGCTATTTTTAGGGTGAAAAAAAAATTCCATCAAAATTGGGCAAAATAGAGCATCAAAAAATGAAAATTGGCGAATCTGTTTTTGGAGAAAACATATAAAAATAGCCCATGGACTAAAGTTCGCCCCCAAAAATTATCTTTATTATGCATAAGCTAAAAATTAAAGTATACTATCTTGTTAAGTTACATGTTGTTCAATGGAAAAAATTGTGTTTTAGAGAAACATTATGTAGAAGGCATTGCCATTGCTTCTAGTCTATTTGTTCAGAAAAACTCTCGTGAGTATTGTAAATGAAAAATTAAAGTATGTAAAAAGACAATATTGTAGGTTCACCATCCTATGCAAATTGTAACTTGTTGGTTTATTTTTTCAAAGTGTGTCATAGTATCATTGAAGTAAAGCTATTGTAATTTTTTAAAGGCTATCATTAATTTACTTAAAAAACAACAAATAACAAGTAGTTGGGTGGCATGATGGCACTGTATAGAAATGACGACAAATATTTGATTGTTCATAAGAATGATTGATTGATTGATGAACAAAGACGACCTTATTAGTACTTATTATTATCGTGTGTTTTTTTATTATTGTTATTATTCCAATGTATTAGTATGCACTCTATACATACTTTATGTATATTAGATTACCTCACCGTTGAAAGATGCTTTATCCATCAACTAGAATCGGGGAGATGGTTATGTATTTGTTACTGTTGTAATATTTTCACTTGATATTGTGGTGAAGGAATGAGATAATTCTGAGCAAATTATGATATGTCTATCTACTCTCATTTTATTCTCTTTAGAGTTGTATATTGCAATATTTTAGTAGGAGTTTTTTGAATTTTTTTAGGTATATATTTGGAAACCAGCTGAATTTGTTTCTTGATATTTATGAATAGAGATAAGTTTTATTTCAAGTGATATTAAGTTTTATATGGAAATGTTATGTGATTGGGTGAGGATAAGGTTTTATAGTTGAATTTCTTGTAGAATTAGTAGAATGGGATAAAACTTTACCATGCTATTATTTATTGCTATGCGAGACTTTTAGGTTGAGATAGTTGGATAGATGAGTCTTCAGTTGTAATTAGAATTGCAAGTGTTTCTTTTTTGTTTGATTGCTGGTTAACTATAAATAGGGACCAAATTGCAATAGATTAGTGTAACTAGAAAAAAAGGGTTATCATCTAAGTTGCGAGAAAACATAGGTGTGAGGATGGAAACAAGGACGAGAACTCCACTTTTTGAAACAGGGGAATTGAGTATGTCGGAGACACACACACACACATATGTCAAATCATTTCCACTATTTAGCAAGTCACTACAAAGTCTAACAAACTAAGTTAAAGTTACTAACTAAATAGTGTGTGCATAAATGAGGTGTTGGTGGGCCCTTGTAATAGCATGGAGAGCTAAATGAGGATCGAGGTGTTGTTGGGCTCTTGTATTAACATTGATTCTATTTGTCGCAGTGATGAAAAATTTCATTGTTATTTTTTCAAGAATTTTCCTAGAGTATGGTGATTTTCTATGTATTGTGATAGTTAGAGTCAGGTACCAAAATACTACCAAAAGAGGGCTTGTTATGCAATGATTTATTAAGATTGACTTCATATTTAATATTTTTTTATGTTTTCCATTATTATATATGCTTTTAGACATTATCAAAATATTTATGTCTTCACAATATTTTATAATTTAATAAATTAAGATTTGCAAAGTCCTTGCAAGATTTTATAATTTAGTGAAAGATTTTTTTAGACTCTATAAAGTTTTATAATTTAGTGTTATAATTCAGTGAAAGATTCACCCAGATTCGCCTATATATATAGCCTTCATACTTTCCTATATATCATGGGGATTCTCCCAATTATTACATAGAAATTTAGGGGGTTCTTAAATTTTTCCATGGACCTTTCTTTAATAATTTCTTCATATGGTGAGAGCTTATGTTTTAGAGGATAATAACTAAATCCCTTTGAGAGTGTGTGTATGAGTCTCTTTAATAAAACTCATGTTTAATGACTTCTCCTAATAAATTTGGCTCTTATTTGAAGAGAAAGAAACCATATAAATGTAGAAAACACATTAAATATATTTAATACATCCTTGAAATTTAAACAATATGAGATTTCCAATATTTAAAGTTTTCATTCTCTTTTTTCCCACTTATGAAGTGTTTTGTCGATGAATTTTATTTTTTTTATTTTTATTTTTTTACTAGGGGTATCAACAACTGGGGAATGGGATGATACTCGCATGACATGGGGTCCAGGGATCCATTCCCGCTACCACTATACCTCTAGGTGCCCACAACAACCCACAAGCATGGGACATAGATAAGTCCAGGTGTGATTTGAACTCGTAACCTCATTTACAACATATGACTTCATATCGAATGAATAACCAATGAGCCCACCTGTACAGGTTGTTTTATCAATAAATTAGCTCATAAAATGTTTTGTCAATATATTTATTTGAAGAAAAAATTAAAACTTCAAATATTGAGGATTCCATATTATTTAAATTTCAATAATATATATTGTTTAATGTAAAAATGAAAAGTTTACAGAACTCAAATAAATAAAAAATGATTTCCATAAATTTTTATATCAAATTCTTTTAACTAAACTGTAAACATTAAACAATGTTAAATCTTTATATCCATATTTTATAAATAAACTATATTATTGATGTACCCCGTATATGAATCACAACATTTTAAGTTTTAGATAAATGTAAAACAAACTATAATTATCAGTTTAGACATTAACTAAACTTTAAACATTAAACAATGTTAAACTAAACTAAACTTTAAACATTAAACAATATTAATTATATAACTAAACTTTAAACATTAAACAATGTTAAATCTTTATATCCATATTTTATAAACAAATTATATTATTGGTGTACCCAGTATATGAATCACAACATTTCAAGTTTTAGATAAATGTAAAACAAACCATAATTATCAGCTACCAGATAAATGTAAGGCAAACTATATTTATTAGTCAACACAATATTAATTATGTATAAATCACAACTTTTTATCCACATTCTATAAGCAAACTATATTATTAATCTAAACAATAATAAAACATAGTATAAATCACAATTTTTAAGATTTAGATAAATGAAAAGCAATCTATATCTATTAGTTAGAACACAATATTAAAATTTTGTATAAATAACAATTTTAAAGGTTTAGATAAATGTAAAGTGATTCCAATGGAATTTGGATAAAACCAAAACATGTTATTTTCCATTTTTGGATAAAAACTAAAACATTTTATTTATTTTTATTGTGGTTTATTGTTTATGTATTTTATTTTTATTTTTTATTTAATTATACAAATTAATTTATACATTTTTATTTTAATTTTTTAAATAAATTATATGTATAATTTATGTTAAAATTGTTTTTTATTTTTATAATGTTAATTCATACATTTTTTATTTTTATTTTTTAATTTAATTATATATTTCATCATTTATGTAAAACTTGTAATAATATTTTATTTTTATTTTTATAGTGTATTTTGTTTTAATTTATATTTAAAAATAATAATAATTATTTTCCTAATGATCTAATAAATGGAAATTTGAACCTTTTTCAGGAGTTGTTTTTTTGTTTTTTTAAGTTAAAGTTTTATTTAATTGTTTTCTTTAAAATTATGAACTAAAATATCTTAAAATAAGTTAAAATCGAAATTGAATAGAGGAAATTTCACACTCATAGTTTTAATCAATAAAAAATAAACATTAAAAAAATGAAAAGATATTAACTTAGTTATTTATTCATTAATTAACTTTGTAAATTAATAATTTACACAAAATTAGTTTATATAAACTGAATTGAATAATATTAAAAGTCAACTATGGTTTACTATCCGTCACAATGTGTCACGTCCCCAACCCTCTACTCGGCGGAGAGAACGCGACTAACATCTATTAACCTAGGCAATCTAAGTCCCATGAACATAATATATATAAAAATGCATTGAACTTAAAACATACAGAGATGCATAAATTATTAACATATAGCGGAAGAAAAATCATTCATTTAAGCATTCATCATGTTCATAATGATTCATAAAACAATTACAGTTGCGGAAAATAAAATATAAGAGAGTACTTATCTTTGAAAGAAGCTTGTCCTGCAACCAGCTATGTCGCTGCAACGTTCCACCCAACCATAGGCCAATGTGCTCTTTAATCTCTCAGCAACACTACCACCGCCGAGCTGGGCATGATTTTCCCCAACGAATAAGGAACACTAGCAAACTTCACCCATAGCCAAGGATACAACCAAAACTTAGTCAAGCCAACATAGTTGGGTTTATCAAACTTACACAGGCAGTGGTTTACACTTAGCCAAATTCACATGAGACACAACCAAGCCAATAGATGGGTTTATCAAGCCACCAGCCAAGCCATCCTTCCACTTGGGTTTATCGTGGGTTTATCAGGCTGCCAAGGAGGTGGAAAGACTGATTGCTAAGCTGGTGAGCTCAACCCCAGAGCTATGAACACCCACACTGGATCTAGCCTGAATTCTAAACAATTACACACCCAAAACAAGGAAGCATTCCCTTATCTGCTACACAGTTTCTCAGGCCATGCATTCCCTTCTAGTGCTATTCAGTGTATGCAAAGAAGAAAATAAGCCCTATAGATCAGTCTATGAGGTGCCTTCACACACTAGGTTTATCAAGCAAGTTCAGACTCCATTTCCATTTCCCCAAATCAGTTTAGATGTCAAATGAGGATGCACACACAATGATCTTAGTCTTGTGATTATCAACGTAAGAAGAAGCCAAGGAATTACACATGCACACATTAATTTACGGATTTATGAGCATTGTCGGTGCCAGACCGACTTCTACAAAATACCAAAATGAAAACGTTTTGCTAATTATTCAAATCAAAGACACAAAATCGGATTCTGGGAAAACGGGTTTAGGAAAATGACTAGCAAACTGGAGAAAACATGAAAAGAAACAATCCACACAAGAAAACCAAAAACGTGAAGGAACTAGATCGCCGAACAGGAGAAAAATCGTGAAGGGTTCAGACACGAAGTAGTTTTGCTTGTTGCGTGAATGAATATTGGGATCCAAAAACGTTAAACACAGTCAAAATCTTGAGGGGAAGGTGAAATGCCCATGCATGAGGGAAAGGTAGTTGTTTTTGGTGTTTTCTTGCACAAGAAAATTTAAAAAAACGTTTTTCCCGAAGTGGTGCTCTGCCCAATTCAAATTTATGCCCACTCTTCCAATCCCCCTCCCCCTTATCCTTAGGAAAAATCATTCCCCCATCTCATTTAGTTGCATTGTCATAGTTGGTTGTAGGTTTTTAATTAAGAATTGCAAATTTAACATAATGTCCAACTCTTTTAATGTTTAGCTAGCATAAAATACCATCGGAGTCAACCTTAATTGTTGAAACATGAACACTAAATCAATGGTGGGGATTTTTCCTAGCTCCACACCATGATTATTTACATCATATTATTTAAATGCAAATGGGGTCAAAACTGGGGTGTTACATTCCCCTCCCCCTTCAACAACACTGTCCTTAATGCTTTACAATATTGAATAAATGCTTGTTGGTAGTGCCCTCAGCAATCCGTAGATTCGAAGAAAAATGGATGTGCTAGTCGCATGGCATTCTCCAACTCCCATGTAGCTTCTTCAAGACCGTAGTGCTCCCATTGCACCTTCACTTGTCCTATTGCTCGGTTCCAGAGCATTGTGACCTTCCTAGTGAGGATGCGCATTGTGATCTGCCTGGTGGTCTTCCAGTGCTGCATAGATTCTAGGTACGACCCTTGCTACTTGTCCCAATGTTTCTGCCACTTAAATATTGTATGTTGGCCTTGCATTCTCAATCTCAAGTGGATAGTACCTACACATGTGGGTTCCTCCACATTCCAACATTGGATTGGTCCTCTGTTCTACTGTGGATCTTTTGGCTTTTCTCCCATCACTCTATCTGGCTGCTTCTCAACTTGTGCTGGTTGCTTTTGTTGATCCGTGAAGTTAGAAGGTTTGTAACCTTTCTTCTTTTGGTCATACTTCTCACTCCTTTTGTCCTTCCATGTTTTCTGGTAATCCAGTTTGTTCTTGCTTTTCTCGTAGCAATACTTAGTTTTTCTTATTGCTTATTCCAGAGTTATGGATTCATATAAGAATTCAATTCGGTCTTACTAGGACTAAGGCTGTCACATGCCCCAATTTGAAAAACATTTTATGTTTTAAGAAACATTATGTTATATTTTATTATAAAGTCTGTAATTAATGACCAAGTGGGGTCAATAATAATTGAATGTAATTGCTGAATATTTTATTAATAAATAAATGAAAGATGAGACAATAGCTTAAGGAACCTGTTAAATGAGTGTTTTACTGGTCACTTGGTGGAGTAGGCTGGGTTGAGAACAGATTGACACTTGCCAGCATCCTCAAACTACTTCTAGCTATTGCAGGTGGAAAATTCCATATTTTTGTGGTCATGTTCCCCAAGAAAGTGGAACAAGAGAAGGTGGCTCATTAAGTGAAAAATGACCCAAAAGACCTAGGCATGCTAATAAAACTTCCCATTGAAGACAGCTAAGACTGCTCATTCTTGACTTGTGAACATTCTAAGGGAATGAAGTGCACAAGAAAATTTGATGGAGGGGACTAGATGAAGTATGTTTTGAGTGGAAAGTGTTGAAGATCTGAACGAGTTCAACTATTCTAAGCTGAGTTCATACTGTTGTATGCATAATAGATTTACTGTTGAACACTCAGTAGAGTTGCAGAGGATTACTAAATTACATCTCTCACCCAGTACTTCTACCAGGTGGACTAGGAGACAAGCTCGGGGGTCCTGATATTTGCAGTCCATCTTTTCTCCAGGAGTTGGTTGGGAGGAGCAGGTTCCTTAAGCTGTTGTCACCTCATCTTCATTTCTAGGTTCTACTTGATTTATCTAGCTTTCTAATTGTTTGTTGTTATCTGGAAGGTTTGTGTTTAAGCAATGATATGTTATTATTGTGTTCTCTTGCTGCTAGGGTTAGTTAAAAGAAATTCTTTTACTGTGAAAAGATAGTTAAATTCTAGATTAGATAGTTTAGTGTAAATAATTAGAAGAATTTCAGTTTTACTGATAGATAGAAAAAAATACCTAAATGTATTTTTCCACACCTTTGTAAAAAGGTAGTACTCTAGTACAGTAGGTTAGATTAACTTCAGATAAAGAATCGAATGAAGTAGGCATGAATGTGTTTTATTACTTTCCACAGGTTTCATAAGAATGAAGTAGGCATGAATGTGTTTTATTACTTTCCACAGGTTTCATAAGAGTTATTCATATGAATGTTTTTAATTAGACAGAGTACTTTGAATAACATAAACAAATCTGTCTTAGGAAAGATTTAAAGTATAAATTTACTCAGCTTGTGTATTTACTTGCATAATAGATAGATTACTCACTATAAGTCTATTTTTATAGTATTTAACAGATATTATAAAAACATGAATTAAAATAACTAGGATTAACTAAATAAACAGTAAACTAGGGCTAAAAGTTTATTAAGATAACTTTCATTATTAAACTGAGTAAAATGAAACTAAAATAACATTATAATTCAATACTAATTAAGTATTTTAAATTAAGAGAAATTAAGGTTTATAAATAAAACCTCTTTAAAAGAACTGTAAAAATATAAATAAAATTACCACCTCTTTTTACTAACAGAGGGGTTATTCATTTCACTCCTAAACCAAATCAAAGTTTACATACTTCATTTATTTAACCATAATTATCTGATAGATAAATCTACCAAAANACTGTATGATAAATTAAACCGAGAGAAAATAAGTAATAACCTTTCAACATATATTAACTCAGAAAATACAGTAAAGAATTAGGTTGCATAGTCCATCCCTTTTTCCATCTACTTATTGAAGAAATTTATTACTGACAGTAAAAATTAAACTATATTTTAAATACTAACTGTCTGAAACATTTCTTTTCATTTTTAAACATAATCAGAATAAATATAAATTTACAGTAACAAAAAATCTGTTTAGGACATTTTAAACAAAATCAAAGAAAACCAGAACAATTAAGAATATCACAGTTGCCATCTCTTACTTAAAACCACAATGTATAATTATTACCAAAATATAAATTACAAAACAGTAAGCTTCGAGCTTATCCAAACTTTAAATAGCATTTAAACCCTAAACTGAAACTATATCAATTACGGCCCTATGGCCTTTTACAAACAGATCCGCGGCTTAAAAGCCGGTAAGAAAATAACATTTTTGTAAATCAACTATAGCCAAAAAGGTCCCATAAGTAAGTTATCAAGTCACAGTTATAAAAGCCCCAAGATTTCCAACAAAAAGTAGCCATGAGGGATTCAAAGAACTCTTAAACAACATATCAAAGTATCGGCCACATGGCCTTTCAAAACTTAAAAATAAAAAAAACAGTGTATCCACGACCGTGCCATAATCCAAAACAAACAAAGCAACATATAGTCACGGCCGAATAGCAACCCTACAACCATGTGGGCAGTGACAACAAATACACCATACAACCATTGCAGGAGATAACCCCAGGCCAGACCGAGGCTTACCCGGAGGGTCATGAAGCCTGAAAATTTCCTGGCGTGGCGTTTTCATGGATTGTATTTCCAACTTGGAGTATCCATTGAAGCCTGCAAAAGTGAAAAACCACAAATTGTTAAACCTTGTCAGTAGCGAAAATATTAAACTTACACAATGCAAGAATGGACAAGAACTGAAATATTTCATACCTGGATGTATTTTGTTGCCTTTGTTGTGAGGAAGACGGTATAATCAAACCCTTTCCACAAGATATGCAACTCGAGCTAATTGAAGGAAGTTTCTAAATACCAGGATGAGAAGGTTCAAAGTTACAAGGCTACGCCACAATTGGACCCGAGTTCAAGTCCACGCAGTAACCATGACAGAGTTCTTCACCTACAGACATAGATTTATGGCTAAAAATGAATCTACACCGAACGAAAGACAGTGGCCATAAGAGCCTCTACACACAGAAGAAGAACGACTAATGGCAGGGCAGCTTACACAATGGAGTGACAGTCAGGCCATGCGGCCACGAACCTGTGGCCCTCTCTTTCCAGAGCAAAGTAAAAAGATAGGTAAATGCGAGTCACCCTGGTTTTAAAGAACTTATATGGTAAAACCCAAATAGGTGAAACCCTATCCTTTGAACTTCACCCACATGTCCTCATATTTATTTGCAAATTGTGGGTTTTTTTTATATAGTTTGAAGACCTCTCGGAATAACCCTGCAAACATTAACAATTTGTAATAGTAATTTGGTTATAACATTTTCTTTTACATTTAAAATTTGATATATATTTTTAAACCCTAACGAGCATTGTAGGAAGATAAGAACTATGATAACGTATTTTATCTAAGTTTTATAACCTTGGAAAAGTTCATGCTTATACTAGGGTTATATTTCTTTTAACCATAGATTTAGGCAATAATTCATGGAAATAAACATAATACATAATTGAATATTAAACATCATGCTATAAGAACTTTAGACTTGGTAAAAGAGCTCATAAAAGACTTACTTATATATGTTTGTGAAATTTGTAAACATAGGAAGAATTATATCTCGTTTTGATAGTTAGGTATTAAGCTTTATATATATATATATCGCTTGGTGGGATAAAGATCATATAAAAATTGTACCATTATTTCTCCATTTGATAATTACTAGAACAATTCAGAAGAACAATCTTATATACTAGGTTTTATTTCCATATGCAAATAACAGTCAATGTACTTAGTGACTTTAATTAGATCATAGGTTTCCTACATTAACTTAAGTCGATATTTGTGGAAACAAATACTTTGGAGTTCAAACTCAGCATCAAGTAAATAGACAAAGGAATCTGCTTTACAAGATGCCTTTCACTAGAGTTACATACAGGCATTAAACTAAAATTAGATTGATGAAAGTTAAACGAACAAGTTTTAGTTATAGCCAATTGGAAGAGTAGCTGAACTAAGTTCAGTTTACTAAAAATACTTATATCACTAGTAACTATGTAAAACATAATTAATCGAATCAATGATACCTCTTTTACTGCTCAAAGCTGTAAAATAAATAAATTTACTAGCATTCTATTTTATGCTAGTTGAGATAATAATCTCGATCTGGAAAACTAGTAACAAAACTTATTTCCTGTAAGGACTTGTAAAAGAAGCATCACTTCACTGCATTAGCTATAAACTAAGTAAGCCTCGATCTCAACTGAAGTTCTTTCCTATTTTCATTAAAAAAAAAACAGTAAAATAAACTTAGCACTAGTAATTAACAGATGTTTCAACTCCTGTGATTCCCAAATCATAACCTGCTAAATCAAATCCTTAACAATGAATTATGGAAACAAACAAATAAGTATGCAGAACTAAAGATTAACAAAGGATTCATTTCTAGTTTAAAACTGTTTAAAGTAACTGTTATAGCCTGTTTTTGTTTCTCATTTTAAAGCATTCGCTTGTTTTTAAAGTATGGTCTTTCTTTCATTTTTAAGTTTTGATTTTAGTTTCTTTTAAATTTTTCTTCACTTTTATGCTTATACTTAGAGTTGATTTAATAGGTTTCTTCCAATTTTGGTTTTACTTAATGAAATTTATGGTTTCTAGGGGCTTGTAGAATGTATATATGACTTAAAGGTTCTAAAAAATATCATAAAATTTTAGTTAAAGTCATTTAACCAAAGTTTAACCATTTGCTATGAGTTTCGTTTTAAAAATTATTAAAACATATATTCTTGTAGTGCAAGCTCAGAAAAGGTAAACACGGGTGCTACAAGAAAATTGTGCTATCTGAAAAATCATGATTTTGGCTCGAAATTTTCAAAATTCACACATAGGAGAAGTCTTTCACACCTGTCAATGAGTTTGATACGTGTTTTCAACCACAGTAATCATTGTGACAAGTGTTGTGATATCGGGCAAGGACTCATTTGGGTGAGTTGCAGTTGTTTGGAGATTATGAGATACAGAGTAGTGGAACCATAATGATTATTCACGATGAGGAAAATTTGCCATCAGCTACGCATTTCTTGAATGCATGGAGACCATAGAAGTCGTGGCAAGACCTAGCAGTTTGTGATTGAATTTTGAAGAAGGTCAGCAATTTAGGGTTTTGCAGGGTAACTGTTTAGCACTATCATGGCAGCCAGAGATAGATTTAAGAATGAAATTCGACACCTAGGAAGACAGAAAAGCAAATTTCTAGCAACCGAATCCATTATTCAAACAGGTATGAAGCGAATTATTGTCATATTCCATGAGTTCGGGTTCACATTGACAAAGGATTAATTATTGAGATTAACTAAGAATGTTATTTCATAAACTCAAGTTTTGCTCAATGTCAAATTTTCTCTGTCATTAGATTCAAAATACTTATCAGATTGAGAAGTAAAATTCAGCTCCGGGGTTTGATTTTCTCAACACATGACTAACTGGTAAAATTGAAAATATTCGAATAGAGTTAAGTTCTTTACTAAAGGAAGCTCTTTTAAGATCAATTTTCTAGAATGAAGAGGAGTGGGAAAACAAATAGAGATGAACCCTCAGATATGTCTTAGGTTCAAGCTTTCCCTGACTGTGCAAGGTTATTTTTAGAAGCAGAATGGTTAAACTATTTTGAGAAGATTGATGTACATCACACAGAAGTTTCATATAAGTTTGCTCAGGAATTGGATAATTACATAGTTACTTTTGACACCCTAAAGATTGAGCTGACTAGAGAGCAAATAGCAGAGGCTACAGGGATTCCTGATGAAGGTGAATATTGGTTCAAGAAGGTACCTTTTACCTTTGATTCATAGAATTAATTGCTTCCAAATGTTGTTGCAGACTAGGGTAAAGGAGTGCATATTCAGAAGTTCAAACCAGAGTGGAGAGAACCAATTAAAATTATGCAAATCTATGTAACTTGTGAAGGAAGATATGCATTTGTATTTAAGTATCATTTCAGGTTTTTGCAGCATCTAAATCATGAAGCAAAGATGAACCTTCCTTTCTTTTTCTAAATATTTTGCAAAATATGTCCAGTAGAGTAAAACAACATCAAGACCATACTCAATAGTCCATATTTCATCATGGTATGATAAAGTTAATCATAAGTACAGTGCTCCAAAAGAAGGAAAAGACCTGGGACTATTTTCTATTATGGTTTGGGTTTCAATCTGAGAAAGAAGACCAATCAAAGAAAAGGAAGCTGAACAAAGGACAGAATTTAGTCAAGAAATTGAAGAAAAAGGTCATAGTCGAGATAGAAGAAGATAGTGTGCAAGGAAACTCTGTGACACAAAGAGATGAAAATGCGGAAAATGAACAATAGAATAAGGTTGAGGGAGATGAAATATCAAAGGGTCAAATGTAGGATTTAGAGCATGTAGAAGATAGCCTTCATGAAGAAGTAAATCAGGGAGTAGAGGAAAGTTTGATAGAATAGGAACAAGTCCCTACAGGAGTACAGTCAGAAGATAAGAAAAGTCCATTGATGGATGAAGCTAGGGCTGACACTCAACAAGATTTACAGGAATAGTCTGAAGAAAGGTTGATGTCACAAGGAATCAAAAGAAAGGTAGTTCAGCTAGCATCTATAAAAAACCAAGGAAAAACTTTGAGCATGCTGGGAGAGATTGGGGTAGGTTGGAGACCTAAAACCAGACCCAAGAATAAATTGAGATTAAATATGAAAAAATTGCTAAACCCTAAGTTAGCTCAGAAGAAAATTATAGTGATCGAAGACTCTTCATCCCAAGAAGACTTAGAAGGGAATGAAGGTTTAGATGTAAAAGAGATGAAGGGTAAGAAAAAGGTTATTTCAAAGGATAAGTTACCCTTAACTGAAACTAAAATCTCAGAAATGTTAAAAGAGGTTTGAAGGAAAGTAGTTTTAGACAATCATCAAGAGGATTCAATGAAGCAGCATTCAGTCATGACAAGTTTTTGTGCAGAGAAAGAAAAGATTGCAAAACCATCAGCCCAATGCAGTGTTGAAGTAAATGAGTCTCTAGGGGCTCCTGTAGCTATGCCAGAGTAGCAAGAGGAGGATGAAGAGATCTTTAAGAAATTGAAGATTCCTTGGATTCCAGAAGGAATGCATCCAGTCTCAGAAGGAAAGTGTATTGATTCAGAGAATGAAAATTTACAGAGAAGTATTAAACAATATAAGTATCAAATAGAATACCTGCATGAAACAAATGAGGGGTTAGTAGCTGCTAACAGAATATTAAGAGAGGATTTAGAGGAGGTCAATAGCCATTATCAAGAGTTAAATTGCAGTCTCTAAGGAAGCTTTGAAGAGGAAAAGATAGACACAAAGTCGGTGTGCATAATTGAAGCAAACTATTCAAGACATAACACAACAAAATCAGGAACTTTAAAAAAGAGTCGAAGACCTAGAAGATGACCATCAGAAAACAAGAAGAAAGATTCAAGCATTGCAAGGGATAGCTCTTTTGGAAGAGGCTGCTAAAGATTTGTAAAATTCTTTAAATTATAGTGGTTATTAGTTAGTCTTTTTCAAGAAATTAGTTTAATATGTATGACTCTATTTTGTTAAGTAATTCGGTAGTATGACCTAAAAAGCAGTTTTTTCAGTTATGTAACTATTTTTGGGTAACTAAGATAAAAGTAAGACTGAAGAAAGACTGAGGGTTCGAATTTTTGTACAAGGGGAGGCTATCAAGCTACTGTATACAGAGCTAAGTTTCAGAAACTCTTATGTATTTTGAATTACTGATTATGGTAATATATGCAAACTATATGCCCTATTTATCTTATCTGTTGGTTTCATTTTTTATTGGTTTAATCACTCAGTTTATAAATTCATTTCTTGTTTAATGCTATTTCTCATGAAATGCTTGTGAGCTATGGATGGAATTCAGTAATGTGCTTATGTTGTTCTGGTTTATGCTTCATATATGATACATATCAGTATTTCATTGTTGCATGATTTAATGTTTGTCTTAGCCTTGTGAGTTGTTACCCTCTTGTTTACAAACTGGACAACCAAAAAACCTAAAAAGCTGTTTTTCTTATTTTTATTCATTAAATTTGTGTTGGCTTGTTCTTTAGTAGTCTGAGAACAATTTCTGGCACTAACACATGAAATTGTTCTCAGACTACTAATGAACAAGCCAACACAATCTCATAAAACAAAATTAAGTAAAACAAGTTTTTTAGGGTTTTGGTTTGTTCTTTAGTAGTTTGAGAACAATTTCTAGCACTAATAGTAACCGTTAGCAGTTAAGTGTTCCTAAGTAGTGACGACTACAAACATTTTATTTATATGAAAAATTTTAAATTTTTACGAATTTTTGGAGTATTACATGTGGTATCAGAGCACAAGTTTAGACACTAGGCCTGAATGTGGCTCAACTTGTAAACATAAACAGTAGATTTAATGCATGCATACTGATTATTACTTTTCTTTTGAAATATTATTTTCTAGAAAAACAAATTTGAGCTAAACTGCAGGTATGGAAAGACTCGAGGAATATGTAGATGAAGAGTCCCTATTTACTGAACGAAGTAATTCTAAAAGAGAACCCATACAAGAAGAAATAACTAATAACTCTTATGAATTATTACAAATGGTTAAGGAATTAAGAACTAAGATGGAAACAGTCAAAAAGGAAAATGAAAGAATTTTGAGAGCTTAGGAGGAGTTGAATCAGATCTTAATGGAAATTTTTTAGAACGAAGAAAAAGATAAACAAACGGAATCTGAAGATATGTCCTACCAACACAAAAACAAAAAGCCTAAATAGTCTAAAATCGAAAGTAGCTCATCCTCTGAGATTATGGCGATCCACATAGGAAGAATTATCAGAATACTAGTGATAGTAGTGAAGATAATCATCATTCAAGAAAAAGAAAATTTAAGCCTTATGAAGAAATTTCACGAGAATTTAAGAAAATAAAACCACCAACTTTTAATGGTGAAACTGAGAAAGGAGAAGAGGTTGGATCATGGCTGTCTTGGATGAAGAAATATTTTCAAATTTACAATTACTTTAATCGGCTAAAAGCAAGAATGGCCATTTATAACCTAACTGGGAAGGCAGATATTTGGTGGCAGGACCTAAAACGGGTAAAAGGTATTAGGGAAAAGAACATTAACTGGAGTACCTTTAAGAAATATTTTAAAAAGAAGTTCTTGTCAAAACAATACTATGAAAAGTGAGCTAAGGATTTTTATGAACTGAAACTGGGAACAATGAACGTGAAAGAATTAAACAATAAATTCTTAAGTCTGCTTTGATATGTGCCTTACATTGTGGATGAAAAGCCTAAGGTACAGCGGTTTCTAAGCTGTTTACCTTTTCATATAAAAGATAGAATTGAATATGACAATCTAAAAACGTTAGAAGAGGCTATGCGGAAGGCGAATTTTTGCTATGAGCAGAATCGCAGAAAGGAAAGTATATCAAACTGGAAGGCTAAAAGATCTAATAATTTTAAACAGAAGAAGAAAGGTTGCGTACCTAACCGTAGTTTTAGGAATAATAAAACATGAAATTTTCCTAATAAAAATTTCCAAGGGAATAAAGGTAATTCACAGTTAAATCCAAATTTCCCTAGAAATAAAGAACCTATTAATAACCACAGTAATTACACCAAGAATAATGAACGAAAATAATGAGTAAAATGTTGGGAATGTAATGGTCCTCATTATGCATCAGTTTGCTCCAACTAGAAGAAGATTGTTAGCAACATACATACGGTGCAAGAGGAGATGATTGTTGGTGATCTAACAAGGACAATGCCTAGGATCAACGCAACACTGGAAAACAGGTAGGAGAACTATCAAACTTCGATGGTGGAAGTGGAAGGTAAGCTGAATAAAACACCTATATCTATTTTAATTGATCTAGGGGCCAGCTTAAGTTATATTTTTCCTGATTTAGTAGAAAAATGCAAGTTATTAGTAGAAAAGTTTTCAAAGTCATGGTTAGTTCAGCTAGCTACTAGTGCAAAAAGAAAAGTGATTAGTTTTGTAAAGGATTGTGCTGTAAACATGGATCAGTTTGAAACCTATGTTAAGCTTAATGTGCTACCTTTAGGTTCTTATGATATGTTAATTGGTATGGACTAGTTAGAACAACATAGGGTAGTCCTAAACTGTTTTGATAAAACTTTTACTTGTGTAAATAATGATGGAGAAATGGTAATTGTAAGAGGAATCCCTAGGGAAACAGCTATAAGATAGATCTATGCTTTGTAATTAAAGAGAGTTGTTTGGAAGGGCTATAAATCCTTTGCTATAACAATAATTAATGAAGAAAATACTAATAGTAAAGATAAACTAAAACTGGAATACATTCTAATCCTAAGGGGGTATTCAGATGTATCTCTGGAAGAAATTATGGGACTGCCTCCAAAGAGGGAGTTAGACTTCACTATTGAGTTGGGACCTGATGTAGTGCCCAGCTCAAAAGCCACATATCGGATTAATATATTAGAATTAAATGAATTATAAACACAGTTAAAATAACATATTGATAAGAATTATATTAGACCCAGTGTGTATCCTTGGGAAGCACCTATTATTTTCGTTAAAAAGAAGGACGGTACTTTACGTTTATGTATAGAATATTGACAGCTTAATAAAATGACCATTAAAAATAGATATTCATTGCCCCGCATAGATGATCTGTTTTATCAACTATGTGGAGTGACTGCATTTTCGAATATTGATTTACGATATGGTTACCACCAGTTCCGAATCAAAGATGAAGACATCTTTAAAACAACTTTTAGGACTAGATATGGTCACTATGAGTTTGTTGTTATGCCTTTCGGGCTTACTAATGCCCCGACTGTCTTCATGTGTCTAATGAATAATGTAATGCATAAGTACTTTTATAAATTCATAGTTGTATTCATTGACGACATTCTAATTTATTCTAAGTCTAAAAAAGAACATGAGGAGCACTTAAAAATTGTTTTACAAGAATTACGAGAAGACCAACTTTATGCAAAATTTAGTAAATGTGATTTCTTTAAGGATGAAATACAGTACTTGGGTCATGTAGTGACTAAATAAGGGATCTCTGTTGATCCAGGAAAGATAAGAGCAATCGAAGAATGGCCAGTCCCAAAATATGTAACTGACGTACAGTCATTCATGGGAATTACTAGCTATTATTGAAGATTCATCGAAGGGTTTTCAAGAATTGCAAATCCAATAACTTCTTTATAGAAGAAAGGGAAGAAATTCGAGTGGAGTCAAAAGTGTGAAGATAGTTTTAAAAAGTTAAAAACATATTAACTACTGCACCAATATTAAGAATTGTTGACCCTAATTAAGACTTTATAGTATGTACTGACGCATGCAATGACGATCTAGGTGGATTTTTAACTCAGGAAGGACATGTCATTGCATATGAGTCTAGGAATATTAAGATTCATGAAAAAAACTATGCGACCTACGACTTAGAGTTGGTTGCTGTCATACATGCCTTGAAGATGTGGCGCCATCACTTAATCGAAAGAAATTTTATATTAATGACAGATAATAAAGGATTAAAATATTTGTTGGATAAACCTAACTTAAACGCAAGGCAAGCTAGGTGGCTAGCTTTCCTTAGCGAATACAATTTTGAAATTCAACATATTAAGGGAAAAGAAAATAAGGTTGCTGATGCTCTAAGCATAAATGCAAAACTAGATTTTATAGCAGCAATCAGCACCTATAAAACAGATTTAGAAGAATAGCTAGAGGAAGGAGTAATATTTGGATGAAAATTATCAGAAATTACAAGCAAAAGTAACAGAAAATTTAATTGAAATTTTAAGTATAGGGTATAGTCTAAACGGAAAAGGACTATTACTATATAAAGATAGACTATATATACCTAATATACCTAAGATTAAGTTATTGATTTTAAATGAAATTCATAAGACTCCTTACTCAGGACATCTTGGTTATCAGAAAACTATAACCACTTTACATACTTCATTTATTTAACCATAATTATCTGATAGATAAATCTACCAAAATTAAATATATTATCTAAAAGAAAATAGTGTTAACACTGTATGATAAATTAAACCGAGAGAAAATAAGTAATAACCTTTCAACATATATTAACTCATAAAATACAGTAAAGAATTAGGTTGCATAGCCCATCCTTTTTTCCATCTACTTAATGAAGAAATTTATTACTGGCAGTAAAAATCAAACTATATTTTAAATACTAACTGTCTAAAACGTTTCTTTTCATTTTTAAACATAATCAGAATAAATATAAATTTACAGTAACAAAAACTTTGTTTAGGACATTTTAAACAAAATCGAAGAAAACCAGAACAGTTAAGAATATCATAGTTGCCATATTTTACTTAAAACCACAATGTATAATTGTTACCAAAATATAAATTACAAAACAGTAAGCTTCGAGCTTATCCAAACTTTAAATAGCATTTAAACCCTAAACTGAAACTATATCAGTTACAGCCCTATGGCCTTTTACAAATAGAGCCACCGCTTAAAAGCCGATAACAAAATAACATTTCTGTAAATCAACTATAGCAAAAAAGGTCCCATAATTAATTTTTCGAGTCACGACTGTAAAAACCCCAAGATTTCCAACACAAAGCAGCCACGAGGGATTCGAAGAACTCTTAAACAACATATCAAAGTATTGGCCACATGGCCTTTCAAAACTTAAAAAAAAAATCATTGTATCCACGGCCGTGCCGTAATCCAAAAAAAAAAAGAGCAACGTATAGTCACGGCCAAACAGTAACCCTACAACCACATGGGCAGTGACAACAAATACACCATACAACCATTGCAAGAGATAACCCGAGCCCCGACCGAGGCTTACCCAGAGGTTCATGAAGCCTGAAAATTTCCTGGCGTGGTGTTTTCATGGATTGTATTTCTAGTTTGGAGTATCCATTGAAGCCTACAAAAGTGAAAAACCACAAGTTGTTAAACCCTGTCAGTAGAAAAAATATTAAACTTACACAGTGCAAGAATGGACAAGAACTGAAAGATTTCATACCAAAATGTATTTTGTTGCCTTTGCTGTGAGGAAGACGGTATAATCAAACTCTAGCCACAAGATATGCAACTCGAGCTAATTGAAGGAAGTTTCTGAAGACCAAGACGAGAAGGTTCAAATTTACAAGGCTATGCCACAATTGGACCCGAGTTATGGCGAAAAACGAATCTACACTGAACAAAAGGTAATGGCCATAAGAACCTCTACACACAGAAGAAGAACGACTAATGGTAGGGTAGCTTACACAATGGAGTAACAGTAAGGCCATGCGGCCATAATCTTGCGGCCCTCTCTTTCCAGAGAAAGGTAAAAAGATAGGTAAATGCGAGTTTTTAGGTTTTTAAAGAACTTATATGGTAAAACCCTATCCTTTGAACTTCACCCACGTGTCCTCAAATTTATTTGCAAATTGTGGGTTTTTTTTATATAGTTCGAAGACCTCTCGGAATAACCCTGCAAACATTAACAATTTGTAATAGGACTTTGGTTATAACATTTTCTTTTACATTTAACATTTGATATATATTTTTAAACCCTAACGAGCATTGTAGGAAGATAAGAGCTACGATAACGTATTTTATCTGAGTTTTATAACCTTGGAAAAGTTCATACTTCTACTAGGGTTATATTTCTTTTAACCATAGATTTAGGCAAGAATTCATGGAAATAAACATAATCTATGATTGAATATTAAACATCATGCTATAAGAACTTTAGACTTGGTAAAAGAGCTCATAAAAGACTTA